>CM077447.1:23492499-23519999 GCA_039654765.1 Mylopharyngodon piceus
TGTAACAATGCATGCTAATTTATTTGGCTCAAGCTGAACCGTGTAGGCAACTTTATTTGCAGTTGAATTTACAGCATGGATGTGCTGGATGTGTACCAGACGTATGTGTGAGTGTGTGTTAGTGTGTGTAGGATGAAGGCAGGTGGAGTGTGTGGGTGATGTCTTTTTAAATATATGCTGGAATAACAGCAAAAGAGAGTTATCCGCTTTCTTCGCCAACGCAACATCATTTTATATCATCTCTATTTCCCTCATCTTCCGTCTATTTCTCTCTCCTCTTTCTGCATCCAATTCACTTCACTTCCTTCCTATATTCTCCTCTTCCACTTTTGTAATGCTAATCTCATCTCATCTCTTCGCTCATTACCTCTCATTTTGTCTCATTTATCTGTTCTCATCTCTGTCATGTCTCATCTCTTCTCTTCTTTTCTCTTCTCACCTGTTCTTCTTTCTTTTCTTCTCGTGTTTTCTCATCTGTTCTCGTATCTTGTTCTTGGTCTATTATCATTTTTTCCCATCATACATTTTTTGAGTGGCTGCAACAGTTCCTGTACAGGAAAAGTTTGTATTTTAAATGTATTATATATATATATATATATATATATATATATATATATATACAGCTTATCTACATAATTGGTAAAATATATATTTCAAATCAGAAAATGTCTAAATATATTAAAAAAAATACATTGTATATAAATATACAAAAAAACAACAACAAAAAAAAAACAGAAATATCAGTAATGTTATTCATAATATATGTAAAAAATGTCTATTTGGAATATATTTAGTAATTCTATATTGTAAATAAAATGTACATCCAAAATATATTTTAAAACTACATTTATGTAAATATGCAAAAATATATATATATATATGTGTGTGTGTGTGTGTGTGTGTGTGTGTGTACATCTATCAGAAGAAATCAGGGATATATTCATATTTAGTTATTTATATATTTCAAATCAAAATGTATGGCTAATATATATTTTAGAAAAACATTGTATGTAATATATATATATATATATATATATATTCATAACATGTAAAAATATAACTGTTTTTAATTTATAAATATATATATTTTTATATATACATATATACAAAAAAATATATCTCGAGAAACCAGGGATACATATTCATAATACATGTTAATAAAGAAAATTTAATTTAATATCATTTATATTGTTATTCTATCATTATTTAAGATTATTCATAATTTCTCACATGCTCTCTCTTCTCACCTGTTCTGTTTTTTTTATTCGCATCTCTTCAAGTCTATTATCATTTCTTCTCATCTCATCTGATCTCTTTTTGTCCATTATTATTTTCTCGTCTTGTGTTGTCTCATTTTTTTCCTCTCATCTTGTCTCATATTCTCATCTTTTAATGTCTCTTCTCTTCTCTTCTCTTCTCTTCTCTTCTCTTCTCTTCTCTTCTCTTCTCTTCTCTTCTCTTCTCTTCTCACGCTCTCTGTTATATAAGCGACTGTGCTGAACACCCACCTGAAGGTCTTGTTGAATGTGACTACAGGACATTATGCAACTGCTTTCCTCTGTATAAAGTCACTCTTTTGAGAAGCGGCATTCCACAGGTGTAATGATTTTTATACTGTACAAACTGTATATTTTATCTCTACACTAAACCTAAACCTACCCATCACAGAAAACTTTCTTCTATTTTAGATTTTCAAAAAAGATCATTCTGTATGATTTATAAGCTGTTTTCCTCATGGTGACCAAAGAAATGTCCTCACAAGGTCAAAATTTACTGGTAGTTGTGGGGACATTTGGTCGCCATAACGTAGGCAATACCAGGAACACACACAACATGCCGTTATTATCACAAAGACCGAGTGAATGTGAGGTCATTCCTGATCAGCAGATCACATGATTCATGTTTTCAGGGCTTGAGGAACTTGCAGTGAACTTGCACAACTTTGTCAAAGAGGTTCAAAGGCCTGCTGTGACTGATGCATTTCTGCTGACTGAGTTTTGCTCGACTGCTGGAATTAAAAACTCACATGAGACTTCAGTCAAATCCAGACATTTGATTACTCAGGAACACACATGCGCATTAACTGGTCTAATATGAAAATACATTTTTAGCATGATTTTAGCTATTTATTTATAAATAAATATAAATTAAAAAACAGATGTTTCACACAAACTTACATTAAACTCAGTCGATTTATGTCATGTAAGAGGCTGATGCTGCCATATTAGTTGTTTAGAAAGGTGAATGAGAAACATGCATTTACCATAGTGCACTTTTTAAAGTTTCGCTGTCATCTGTGATAAAACAGAGGTCTTCAACCCTGCTCCTGGGGAGTCACTGTCCTGCAAAATTCATTTCCAACCTGCTTCAGCACACCTGCCTGTGATTTTCAAGCGATCCTGAAGCACTTGATTAGCTGGTTCAGGTGTGTTTGATTAGGGTTTGAGCTAAACTCTGCAGGACAGTGGGTCCCCAGGAGCAGGATTGAAGACCTCTGTGATAAAAGATCTCATCAGATGAAATCAAACATTGTGTGAAAATGTCCTTCTGAATCACCATTCTGTGCTATAATGTGTGTTTGTGTCCAGATGTTTTGTATCAAGAGTACCGCGACACCTCTAAGCAGCAGGAGATTGAGCAGCGTCGACAGAGAGATGGGCTTCCGACTGCAGGGTCAGGGGTCACGGCTGCGCCTGCGTTGCAGCTGCAGTTGAGGAACAGCATGCATTCACTGAGCCTCTGGCAAAACTTGGATGCTGTGAAGAGCAGTGGACACCTAGAGACACTTGAGCCAAAGGAGATTATACTGCAGGAGGTGGGACACGAGCTTTGGATCGACTAGTGTATAAAAATGCTACATACACTGCCGTTCAAAAGTCTCTTATGCTCGCCAAGACTCCATTTATTTGAACAAAATACATGTTTTTTCAGTGACCGTTCGTGAAGACCCGCCCCCTTTAGTTACTGTTGCTATGTCCGACAAGCAATGCCGATCTCTCGCCTCACATCATGTTCTTACAGTGAAAAATACATCGCGGAGCAAAGAGGACACTGACAATGCGTCGACAGACAAGACAGAGCAGGTTACTTTTGATAAGAAACAAAGTCTCAAATTTCAAATTTTGTCATTTTTAAAGAAATTAAAACAATAAATAACATTTTGTGGCTCTTTAATGTGTCGTGACAGATCGCTGTAGCGCCTCAGCTCAAGCGGCTCATGAACCGATCATCTCTTCCTACTTGTTCATTTATAGCATCAAATAAACATGAATGAACATCAGAAGGAATGTTGTTTCAATCGCGGAAAAATGTCAGTCCACACCATTTTTCAAGTTTAAGTCCACCTACTTTAATCTGCTAACTCCCCTGATTGCTTTGTCGGACAAAATGGTGGATTCGGCATTATGATTGGTTAGATCGCCTGTCAATCAAACTCCTGGCGAAGGGTCAATTCAGCATCATTACTCCAGTCTTCAGTGTCACATGATCCTTCAGAAATCATTCTAATATGATGATTTGATGCTCAATAAACATTATTATCAATGTTGCTTATTATTTTTTGTGGAAACCTTGATACATTCCAGCATTCTTTTATGAATAGAAAGTTCAAAAGAACAGAATAGTAACTCTCAGGATAGTTTTAGCATGTTATTGAAAATAGCAATGTTAATGTATTTGGTCTTGGCAGACTAGATCTGCTACTCTGCTGTTGCTGTTGATTATTGCTGCTGCAGAGCAAGTATGGACTTGCCATTGCCAATAGATACACAGACATGCTGCTGTGAGCATGTAAGATATGCTGCTGCATAAAGAGACATACATGAATCCCATAGCAGATCTATGCAGGTGGAGCTGGGGGAGGAGGAGGGGTTCAGAGGAACTCTGCAGGACTAGCTTACAGTCAACAATGAACCAGACTTTTTAAATGTTGAGCAAGCAATCTCATTGGCTGCAGGATCAGCAGAGGCCAATCAGCTTGTGCCATGCGGTGATGATGTGATTGCTTGCAGATTTCATGTAAAGCACTATCAGCCTGTGCCTTCTAGTTTCATGACTGAACTAGGTATTCATTTGGAACATTGCAAATGCCTTTACTGTCACTTTTGATCAAATATTTTTTTTTTTAAATGTTTTAAAAAATCTTATTGACCCAAAACTTTGGAAAGGTAGTGTATGTGCTAACAGCAGAAACACTCATAAATAGCAGTACACATAAAATGAATGTGTCTATGTCTCTTTCTGTAGGCCATGTTTGAACTGGTGACCTCTGAGGCGTCGTACTACAAAAGCCTGGAGCTGTTGGAGACCCACTTTCTGCGCAACCCTCTGCTTGTCAATACCTTGAGTCAGTCTGACATGCACTTCCTGTTCTCCAACATTGAGGACATCATGAAGGCAAGCGAGAGGTGTGTATTTATGGGGGAATGTATGTGGTCAGCGTTCAGTTTCATATGCTTATGGTTTCCCATTGTCAGCCATATCATAATTAAGGCTTATATTTTATGAAAGAGGCCAACAGGGCAATAGTGGATTGCAATATTTACCTAGACGACAGTGGCTTTTGATTGGCTGCATATATATTGTGTTTAGTACCTTATATATTTTAAATCAAAATATATGTCCAAATACATGTTTTAAAAAAATATACATTTTGTGTAAACATATTAAAACAGCCCAAAACATATCAGGACAAATATTTTGTAATTTATATATTCTAAATCAAAATATATTTGTCCAAAATATGTTAAAAAAAAAAATAAAAAAAAATATATATATATATCAGGAAAAACCAAGAATATATTCATAATATATATATATTATATATGTTTTTAATACATTTAGTAATCTATTCATTATTAGTTTATTAATTCATATATTGATAGTTTATTCATTTATTTTAAATCAAAATACATGTACAAAATATATTTTAAAAGTAACTTCTATATTTTATATAAATATACAATAAAATGCAAAAAAATATATCAGGTAAATCTGGAAAATATATTCCTAATATTAAAAATACATCTATTATTAATATATTTAGTAATTTATATAATTTTCATTTGTTCATTTATTTAAATTTTGAATATATCCACAATATATATTAAAAAATACATTTTATTGAAAATAGTTGCTTTTTCTCTGTGTAATCACATAATATGACATCTGCCTTTTTGAATCCAATAAGTATCTTTCTAATGTGTTGAAGTAGTTGACGTTTCAAACTTGTTTTGCCTCACGTAATGGTCAACATTAATTAAATTTCCATTGAAATATGGTACATAAACTTGCTTCAATCAAATGAAACTTCCTCCCATTCACCCTGATACCCATTATTGCCCACAGACTAAAATTAAAGTGTTGGTGTGATTTGATTCCAGTCAGCCAGCTTTATACCATGCAAATCCACCCACTAATGCGATGATTCATGCGCATGAGTCAGGAGCAACTCTGCCCTTCCAAACCTGCTCTCGTACAGTGTGAAACATTGGATTACAAGATTGATTTGTGTTTCTTTCTTATATAAGATGTGTTTGTTTGTGCACAGCTAAGCTACAGCTCTTGAGTCCAAGTTAAAGTTTCTTGAAAGAGAAATGTTTCTGGGCCACTAGTGCCTATAAAGAAAATTGCACAGGTATATACCATTCCCAGTGGATTTTCAAAGGACATATACAAGCAAGCATTTTCAGTTAAAATTGTATGAGTGACAGTTCTCTGTTGACTTTTTAATTTTAAGAAAAGGAATGTGAGACTGAAGTCGCCACAACAGTTTGAAAATGTACAGTACTTTCCCCATCGCAACTGAAGTAGGCTACATTGCAAACACAAAATGGTACTCAACCATAATGTTGTCGTCTCACGGTGATGACCTCATGTTTTCCTCAGGTTCCTCATGGATCTAGAGCACAGGATCGAAGAGTCCATCCTGATCTCAGACGTGTGCGACATTGTTTATTTTCACGCTGTTAACCACTTCCAAGTCTTCATCAGCTACGTCATCAACCAGGCGTACCAGGAGAAGAACTACCGACGGATACTGTAAGAATTTCTTACCTGTGCAAATGAAAAATGGGAAAGATTGAATGTAATTTAGTCAATTGTTTGAGGGCAAATATGTCAGGATGCCAATTTCAGTGATATTTGTCAGGTTGGAGGCTTTTTTGGTGTGCTATTCTAAAACAATCATTGGTTACACTTTATTTTGATTGTCTACTTTAGACATTCGACTAACTAGAAGTCACTTTGCAGCTACATGTCAACTAACTCTCATTAGAGTATTAGTAGACTGATAAGTTAGGGTTAGTAGAGGTTAACATATACTTGCAAAGTTATTTATAGTCAGTAGAATGTCTAAAGTGGACTAATTATATACTACAAAAGTATGTGAATGCATCTATAACTGGTCAATTTTGATATCTTGCACTATTTTGCTTCAATAACATGTCTTTCAGACTTGTGTAGAGAAAACATCCAGAAATTCTCATTTTAGTGTTTAAACTTCATCTATTTGCATCGGTAGATTTTCTTAAAGGCAGATTTCTCAAAATTCTGAGCCAGCAATATTGTAGCACTTTTCAGTTTTATTTCTATCAATACTATTCTGAAGGAGTGGTTTGTTCATAGATAATTTGCCTGATTTTTTTAAAGTCGGCATGATATCGCAAGTTGCAATAGTCTTTTCTTCCCTATTGTGACCTATATCCGAGTAAATCTGATTCTTGAACAAGAAAAAAATGTAGGATTTTGCCCATGAGGAACTGATTGGATGGTTGTGGTTTGCTATTGGTCAATCTCATGTAATTCACAGGTTGCCTCGCCCTCACGCCGTAAATATATCATCAGGGAGATGATGTGAAAAGAGATATCTAAAATCCCCCCTGTAAAAACCTTTAACTCTAATATGCCAGAAGAATGAATCAAGAACTTTGAACCTTTCTATTCATTGATCCAAAGCTATTCTGAAACGTATGCAAATTAGTGCATATTTAATTAGATAATGCCTCATTTGCATATCTGAAAACTTGTAATACAAACCCATTGTTATTCTGTGAATAGTCAACTGGTGAAAGTATGATAAATGTTTACCCTATTCACCTCTGGTGTTTTGCCTTGACAAGAGTTCCTTGGTCAACCAGCTTCACCAGAGAGACAATGCTGATGAACCAGCTAAATTTGGCTGCTGAACATCCACCAACTAAACTAACATGCAGATTCATTTTGATCTGAAATGCTTTCTTTGTCTAATAAGCTTTAGAATGTAAGAGTGTTTCCTTGTTTGTGGCGTAACCCGAAACATGTGACGTTGTGTGTGATGTCTCTAGTAATTAAATGTGACACAGTGACTTGACTTGTGTGGTGGGTGTGGCTCATACAAGAAACAACAACAGAAACGCCTCAGTGTCTCCAGCAATGTTCCCACGATTACTTCGCTTAGTGAAATTCCATGACACTTCACATTTATCAAAGTGATAGTTCACCCCAAAAAAGAAAGAATTGTGATCATTTACTCACCTCCATGCTGTTCCAAACCGTATTACTGATTTTCTTCTGTGGAACTCAATGAGTTTTAATATAATAAACAACTTGTACATTTTGTTCCAAGTCTTCTGAAGACATACGATAGCTTTGTGTGAGTTATTGATTGTGCATGTGTAAATGTGGGGTATTTTCAGCACAGTTGTGTGCGTTTGTTGTGTAAATCATCAAATCTGCATGCTTGTTGAGTGTCTCCTCAGACCAGCTGTCTACCTGGATTCTCGCCTGAGGCTTCAGTCCTCACTGTCTTCTGATGTGTTGTGTGAGGGTTTGTGTAGCTGCTTTCATTTGTGTGTGTTTGTAAGCCTTGTAAAGCTCTTGGGACTTTCTGCCGACAGGCCTGGGAGTTTTATTTCTTTCCATTCCTGTTAAGATTAGGGTTAAATCCAGCCTGTGTGTATTACGGTCAAAACAACAGCTAGGTTGTGCATGAGAAACAAGCACGTTTTGTTGTTCATAAACCACACAGGTTCATGTAGGTTAAGTCTAACCTCATACACCATCTTCTTGCTTTGTGACCCAGTTAAGTTCATTTTGTTGTCCTAGAGGCGATATCATACTAAATACTAATCATTTTTACAACAATTAAATCTATTTTTATCTTTAAGCAGTATAATGCAAAATGAAGAAGTAGTTTAATGGAAATGCTGCTATTCAAACTCCATTTCTCATGTTCAATCAAACTGCATTGCTAAACTTCATTCTAGGCAGCTTGATTCATAGGCCACCTGCTGGACAACAGGCTAAACTGCACATATTTGTCAAAAATCTGGGTGAAATATTAGGCTGTGTTTGTAATAGCATAGTAACATGCTACTATTTCTGCAGTATGTATGCTATCCTGCAGTATGACCTAGTACTTTTGGCAAAATCAGAATCTATAGTAATGTATCCCACAATGCAGTGTGCATCCTACTTGACCTTCCATTGGAGCTGTGATAAATGAATCAAAATTAAAATCAGTCACAAAGTGAGAGGGTTTCTTTTTTTTAACAGTAGGCAGTATAGAGTATATGTGCTTTAGTACGCTAGCATTCTGCCTCAGGCTATTGAACATGACACTAGCTGAAAATGAAATGGGCATTTATGCAAATTATCTTAGTGATATAAAGTACATATACAGTATATGCATAAGCCTATCTTATTACTGTAAATCATAACCATTTCTGATACCTTTGCTGTTTCACTTTTGGTTGTGGGCTGTGAAAGCGGTTTAATATGACACTTCTAAGTGCAAAGCAGCTTTGTCTGACCGCAGTTCAACAGAAATAAGTTGTCTGCTAGAAGAAAATGAATCCGGTCCTTTATGAAAGCACACCGCTTCTCAGCAAACCACAAGATTTGAGGCCTTATGGTATGTCATGATAGAGGTGATGCATCATGTTGTAAAAGCTTTAGTGGTTTGTTCAGATCAACCAAGTAACTACATTTTCTTAATAATATTTCAGCAGTAAAGATGTGTGTAGTGTCTGTACAGTCGGCTGGCTATTTAGAATCAGAAGAAGCGGTGTCTGATTCAGGATTTTTTTTGATTTTGAATTGGTTCTTTTCAATGAAATGGGAAAGAATGACTCTTTTGAATCAGTCCTTTTGAATGACTCAGGGTTTAAGGGACAAGCATTGAGCATTATGATCTATGGCCTTGTTTGTAGCTTGGAGATATATTCACTCTTAAAAATAAAGGTTCTTTATTGGCATCGATGGTTCCATGAAGAAACTTTAACATCCATTGAATCTTTACATTACACAAAAGTTCTTTATAGTGGATTTTTTAAAATGTTCTTCACACTAAGAAGTTATTTCAAGAACTGTTCACTGAAAGGTACTTTGGGGAACCAAAAATGGTTCTTCTATAGCATCGCTGTGAACACCCTCTTTTAGAAACTTTATTTTTTGTAACTTCACCTGCCTCAAATGCATACTTTGTTAAATATTATTTTATTTTGTGTTTTGACAGTATGTGGTTAGGTAATGTAATGTAACATTATTACCTTATCCCTTCAGCAAACAATTTTTTAACAAATCTCAAAACAAAGCTTAGCTTTTTTTGTTCTATTGAGTTTGTATTTTAGCTAGTTGGATTTTTTGAGTAGCTTGCCCAGCACTGCCTCTGTGTTTTGCAGTCACACCAACTCTTCATGTTGGCTAAATTTGCATTAACACAGTTGTACATAAATATCAGGAGTGTGTCTGTGTCTTTCAGACAAGAAAACGCTCTTTTCCGAGAGAAAATGTCCATTCTGGAGAATCAGCCGAAAGTGAAGGGCCTCTCGTTTACCTCCTTCCTCATCCTCCCCTTCCAGCGAATCACACGACTCAAGCTACTTGTTCAGGTAAGCATCAGCTAATCAGAAGTCTTGAATAAGTTGCGTAGGAATGAATAAGCCAAGCAAATGTCTTAGATTTGGCTTAGTCTGTCTCAGAAATCTGGCACTATTAACAAAATTTAAACTCCATGAATAGTGCTCTGAATGAACATTGATAGTTCATTTATACATTATTTATGAAAACACTGCATTGATTTTGTATGCAATCACTGAGTAATTTGTTGGTAAATGTGGTCTATATCAAACCTGATTCTTTATGTTCCAGAATATACTAAAGAAGGTGGAGGAAAATTCCGACAGAGAAAAGACAGCCATATTAGCTCATCAGGAGTTGGAAAGGGTAAGTGTGTGAGTGTGTTTTTTGATTTCAGGGTGTGGTAATAAGCCTTGTCATTAGAATGTGTCATTGTCTCTGGACTTTCACCTGTCAAGCGCGTCTTACTCTGTTGTCCGCGGTACCAAGGTTACCGTGCCACACCTCTTGTAGCTGCAGAAACACCCACAAAATGACTTTAACAGCTGTGCGGTGGAATGCTGCTTTTTGTTCTTAATTGTTTTTTTAACATCTTAAAGCGATTATTGCTGGTTTCACGTCATGTTGGAATAAACGTAATTACGACTGAACTCCTATTCAAGTTCTCAGACTCAAATTATTTGTTTTATGGCAACAATCATAATGCCAAAATGGATCCATGTGAAGCTTTGTTGTGGTTGTTGACAGGAAATACATCATCACTATATTAATTCACCACTATATGGTTTTGCAAAATATTTAACAACAAAAAGTGCATAAATTACCACTTGATATAATAAAACAGCATACAACAAGTAGAAACAGCCTACAACATGTGTAAAGGGATCTGACTACCTTTAACTCTTAAACACTGTTTGGAAGTTAGTTGGACCGACACCAACAACAAACGTCTAACCAATCCGCATTAGGGGGCGTATAATGGTCGAGGAGAGAGAACGAGCAAGAGGGAGATTTGAAATAAGAAAAAAAACTGCAGAACGAGAGATGGGACACAATACAAAACAGCTCAAAAGAATATCACTGGAATGAAGGTTTATGACTGGGCAAGCACTTTAGGACCCGGTTTATATTAGAAAAGCTTTCCAGCGCTGGGGAGAGCTAAGTGGGAAGGCCTGAAAACAGACGCGGAGGCTGCTTTGATCCTGCTTCACATGTGAGTAACACTGGGTTTGATTGTCTGGAGCTGCTGTGCTGTTTGCGACTAACAACGAACACTTTGTATTTACTGTTGTGTACTGTACGTTCATTTTTTGTGCTTCCTTGTCGTTCGTTCATCAACTGCGCTTTATTTTTCGTGAAGATTTTGTTGCGCGTCAGCTGTGATAAACAGACATCCACTCGCATTGCGTGTGTAACAGTGGTCAGATAATGAGAGTTTTGCTGTTAAACCACTGCACCCTGACGACTGCTAGAGAATGCAGTGTTTAGCGTCATTGTTAGTGCACTCGCCTTGCCTGCCAGCAGCAATCGGGCCAGGGTTCGAGACCGACTCGGAGCAGGGTGGTTAGGATTGGAGTGTGAGTTTTGGAGGCGGAGCAATGAAGAGAGGTGTGGGTTTGTTTGGGTTGATTTCAAATATCAACAATGTCCAACAGCGTTGTTCATAATCTACTTACTGCACCTTTAAGGCTGCTGCCATTTTGGGGTGGTTGGTTTGTACATGTCGTCACAACACAACACAAATTCAACAAAGATATAAAACATTTTCAATAATCTTATGATTCAGATATGAACACACCATCAAGACTCTCGAACGGCTCTTATTCAATAAAAACCTGCTCAAGGCAGGCAAGTCAATGATCCAGAGGTCATCTGCAGTTTCCTCATTTATAAAGATTTGTTAAACCTCTGGTAAACAAACAGCTGATACTTGAACTCCTAGTTGGAGTGAAACTTGTAAGTGTTATTTAGTTAAACTTGTTCTTGTGTGTGGGAGTTTGTTATTTTAACCGTGATGACAACATTTCTGAGGGAATAGTAAAACCTAATGAACTGGAGATATTCCCACAAAGAAATCTGTTTAAAAATGGGCTAAATAATGGTCTATTTTTGTATCTAAATACCTAAAGTTGTATTTCAAGGTTAGGGTGAGTATTTGGGTTAGTGTAGAGTACTTATAATTAGCTCATGTTAAAATACAAATGAATAGGAAATCCCCACAAAGATATTAATGCACATGAGGGTGTTTGTGTCATTCTCAGATTGTGAAGGAGTGCAATGAAGGTGTGAGGAAGATGAGTCGCACTGAGGAGCTGATCAGCATCGAGAAAACGCTCGAATTCAAGTCAAAGGTACTAAAAGACAAAAGTCAAATGATTCAGTGTAAAGATGTTGTGTCATAACCTTGAACGCACAAGCTCTCTATACTTAAAGGAACAGTTTACCCAAAAATTTCATTTATTCATGTCATTCCTAACCTGTGTGACTTACGTTTTTCCATGGAAAACAAAAGGAGATTGCCAAATTCGTATGAATTTGTGCGAATGACCTACTCCTAACCCGCCCCTAAACGTACCAGTCACTGGGGTTTAGACAAATTGTATGAATTCGTATGAGTGAGGTTGTACGAATTTGTACGAATTAGCCACCTCATAAAATACATACGAATTGGTCGTAAGATAGCATTGAATTTATCACATAAATTGTGTCCACTATCCCTTTAATTGTCGCAAGAACCCTTGGTAAGAAGTATCAAATGTATCAAAGTGAAACTCTTATAATGCTCATCTCTATAAGCCTATAAAGTGCAGTTGTCTTCTCTTATTTTCAGTCAGTGCCAGTGATTTCTCACTCTCGCTGGCTGCTGAAGAAGGGTGAGGTGCAGCAGATGTCTGGACCCAAGAGCACTAGGACCATGCGCAGCCGCAAGCTCTACCACCCCATTTACCTGTTCCTGTTCAATAACCTGCTGCTCATCACCAAACGCAGCTCCAGGTCTGTGACATCATCAGCTGAACTTCGCTCAAATTATGTCATTGTGATGATGTCATAATTCGGTCAATGCCAACTGAAATCTAGAGAGATTTTGATTTTGATATAATACAATTTACTGACAGCAAAAGAGATGAAAATGAAATAATCACTTATTTTACACAAAATTTGCACACACACACACAAAAACAACATAGAAATAGTTTAACCCTCTGGTGCTTTTTGATCATTTTTGACCGAAAAATGTTATGTTTTGTTTTTTTTAGAATTTTTTACTTCATTGAATTGGTACGAAACTTGGTAAAGGTTTTGGCACTTGCTATGAGAACACAAAAAGAGAAAAAATCATGGACAGTTCGAAAAGGTTAAATGGTCCTGTAAAAAATAGTCACACTTGTATTGTTCGCAGTCAAAAATGACTACATTAGAAATGAATGGGAAACAAATTTCATCTAGTGGAAACTTTTGGTACTGCAGCAAAACAAAATCTTACTAAAAGCTCATTTTTTGAGATATCAAGCTCAAATTTGGAACACAACTTGTTTAGTTTTATGGCTTTCTCACAGTTTTAGAGTAAAACATGTTTTGGAAAATATATATTTTATATAAAAATTTTTAACACCACGTACAATTCTATAACTTTTTAAAGTTCACTTTTTAAAAAGTTTTTCACTTCAGCAATAATCTGATGAATGTTGTCTTTAAAAAGAGACCAAACTTAAGTCTGTGCTCCAAAGCATTCAAGATTTATGAGTTTAAGTTTAAAAATTTTAATTGAAATTTGTAAATAAATGGATTATAACTACCGCTTAAATATGATTTAGTACCATAAGATCCCCTAAAAATACAAAGTATTAAATAAAAAACATTATCAAACTAAGATATATAGTACTTTCATTTCATTGAAATAAAAAATTGGTCATTTTTGATCGCTATGTGAAGAACACCAGACGGTTGATGTCTATTGATGATTTGTTGATATTTATTGTCAAAAGATGACTGCTGAAATGGCTCAAAATGGCTAAATATTGTCCAATTAATCGACTTATATCCGATATGTCTGTCCACATATGCATATTTCTTGGGTATTTTTTTGTTTGTTTTTGCTCTATTAATGTTTATTCCATGTCTGTATTTGTACGTGTGTCTCAGTGGAGAGAAGTACCAGGTTCTGGACTCCTGCAGTCGCTCCATGCTAAGGACCGAAGACCTGGAGGATCAGGGTCAGATGCTGGCCAGTGTGTTTGTGCTAAAACTGCTGGAGAACCAGGAGGACAGAGAAGTCAGCTACATGCTCAAGACTGAAAGCATGTGAGAACGCAGTCCTAAGCCATTATCTCAGAGATTACAGTACATATTTGCATTGTGTGCTAATGACGCTCTGAATGTTTACAGAAGTGATAAACTGCGCTGGATATATGCTTTGACTCCAAACCGCCGTACGAGATTCCTCTCAACCAGCGCTCACCAACCAGGTACATCACATATATGCCTGCACACCCTATTTAACATGGCACTATGCCATGTGTTTGATTTTAAGGAAACGGATAGCTTGAATGCAAGTTGGTGTGGATAATGCTAAATGTAAAATGGGAATTTATATGTCTGAACCAGGCAAGATAAATCCCATCTCTCTCATGTTTTTGTCCTATTTAAAGTGTTAGTTCACCCAAAAATGAAAATTCTGTCATTAATTACTCACCCTCATGTCGTTCCAAACCTGTAAGACCTTCGTTCATCTTCTGAACACAAGTTAAGATATTTTTGATGAAATCCGAGCGCTTTCTGACCCCTCCATATGGCACTTTAATTACCACTTTCAGGGCCCAGAAAGGTATTAAAGACATTGATAAAACAGTTCATGTGACTACAGTGATTCAACCTTAATGTTATGAAGAGTCAAGAATACTTTTTGTGCGTAAAAAACAAACAAATACAATACAGTTTTTCTCAACAATTTCTTCTCTTCCGTGTCAGTCTCCTATGCTTTGTTTACTGTATGCAGTAAACATAGTTCAGTGCTTCCAGGACCTACGTCAGAACGCCGGCTCAGTATTGGCCGAGGCTGTTCACGTGAGCACCACGACGCATGCATGTCAAGTCAAGTCAAGTCACCTTTATTTATATAGCGCTTTTTACAATGTAGATTGTGTCAAAGCAGCTTTACATTGATAACTGGTACATTATTTGGCTGCACAGCAGCTCTTAAAGAATAGTGTCAATGCAGGCAGATCAAAGCACTGTTGAATATCAAATGTCAAGTCAAATGTCAAGTGTCCCCAACTAAGCAAGCCAAAGGCGACAGCGGCAAGGAACCCAAACTCCATCAGGTGACATCAGGTGGCAGACAAGTGGCAAATAGATGTTTAAATGGAGAAAAAAACCTTGGGAGAAACCAGGCTTAGTCGGGGGGCCAGTTCTCCTCTGGCCAACAGTGCTTTGTTACGATTCAGGTTGCCATCGTAAGTCCAATAGGATCGCAACATTCAAAGTATTTATTCCAGTTCCATCCAATTGAGGATCGTATTCATCATGCCGGTATGGACGGTTGTTGAGGAACTGTGTCGTGGCTGTCGTGTCGATGAGGCCCTCACAGTGGATGATCTAGTTGACTCAATCTCTGCTGATACTTCAGGGCTGCGTTTTGGTCGTGTCAAGGCGCAGGTCCTTGGTCTCACCTGGATACGGCCCGGATCCGGTTGACTACGGTGAACCTCGGGATAATCAGAAAGACTAATATTAGCGTAGATGCCATTCTTCTTCTGATGTAACGAGTACATCAGGTGTTATAGGAAGTGTTCCCGGTTCCGGCTGACCTAATTTATGCAGCCTAATAATCCTTTAACGGATTTGAAAATATAAATTGGTAATGTGTTATGTGTATGCCAGGTTAAAGAAATGCGTTTTTAGTCTAGATTTAAACTGACAGAGTGTGTCTGCTTCCCGAACAATGCTAGGAAGATTGTTCCAGAGTTTAGGTGCCAAATAGGAGAAGGATCTACCGCCTACGGTTGATTTTGATATTCTAGGTATTATCAGCTGGCCTGAATTCTGAGATCGCAGTAGACGTGAAGGACTATAATGAATTAGGAGCTCGCTCAGGTACTGGGGAGCTAAACCATTTAGTGCTTTGTAAGTAATTAGCAAGATTTTAAAATCTATACGATGTTTAACAGGAAGCCAATGCAGTGTTGACAGAACTGGGCTAATATGGTCATACTTCCTAGTTCTAGTAAGAACTCTAGCTGCTGCATTTTGTACGAGCTGTAGTTTATTTATCAGGCGAGCAGAACAACCACCCAGTAAAGCGTTACAGTAATCTAGTCTTGAGGTCATGAACGCATGAACTAACTGTTCTGCATTTTTCATTGAGAGCATATGTCGTAGTTTAGATATATTTTTAAGATGGAAGAATGCGGTTTTACAGATGCTAGTAACATGGCCTTCAAATGAAAGATTGGTATCAAAGAGCACACCCAGGTTCCTAACTGACGACGAAGACTTAACAGAGCAGCCATCAAGTGTTAGACAGTATTCTAGGTTATTACGTGAAGAAGTTTTTGGTCCAAAAATTAGAATCTCTGTTTTTTCTGAATTTAGTAGTAGGAAATTTCTGGTCATCCAATTTTTTATATCAGCTATGCATTCCGTTAATTTTGTGAATTGGTAAGTTTCGTCAGGGCGCGAAGAAATATAGAGCTGAGTATCATCAGCGTAACAGTGAAAACTAGCGACGTCAGATTAGTGTGGTAGGCAATATTACATATAAGGTGATAAAAAAAAAATAATCGGCCAAAAATGAGCCGGCGTTCTGACAGTCTATCAGTCTATTGGAGGTCAGAAAGTGGATTTTATCAAAAATATCTTAATTTGTGTTCTGAAGATGACCGAAGGTCTTAAGGGTGTGGAACGACATGAGGCAAACTGTCTTTTGTCCAAAACCCCAGTTCTCAGTCCCTTTCATTCCCTATTCATCATTTTTTACTGTCCTATTTCTCCCTGTCCCAATAACAGAGGCATTTTTATTAATTTATTATTTTATTTATTTACAATATTAAAAAATAAATAATTTAAAATTCTAATATGTAATGTTTTATTTAAAATATAAAATAAATAATATATATATTTAATTCTAATATAAAAAATAGTGTAATAATAAGACAATTATATTTATATATATATATATAAAATATTATTATTATATTCATGTATTATTTATATTATATAAAATAAGTAATATAATAAATGTTATATATATTTTTATTTATAAAATTATAAAATAATTAATATAATAATAAATATGATATATATTTAATTTATTTTCTATTTAATTAATTTAAAATAATTTATACAATAATAATTAATATAATATATTTATTTTATTTATAATATTATAAAATAATGTAACATAATATATTTATTTTTATTTTATTTTAATCTGTCATGAGTTGAATTAGCGTGTTTCTTTGTATCTGTGTACAGTATGATTTATTGTTTTTGCTGGTGCATGTCAGATTCTCCGCAGGTTCAGTGTATCCAGTCCTACTCCTCTCAGGAACCTGATGAGCTCTCTGTAGAAATGGCTGATGTGCTTCACATTCTGGAGTGTACAGATGACGGTAAGAGATCACAAGCACATCGACACACAAAAGTCTGTCTAACAAAAGACTTGCAACAAGCCACACAGCTTCATCGGTCTTTGATGTTTTTGGCAAGACCAGGTCTGTCTTTCAAGTCTGCATCATCTGCTGTCAGTTGCATGAATTGCCTCTCGCTATGTTACTTCCTGTTCTTTTTACTATTTTTGTGGCATGTCCTTCCTGTTTTTCATCTCTCTGAACCTTGATTGCATATTCATCTCTCTCCCTCAGGCTGGATGTTTGGTGAAAGGTTGCATGATGGCGAGAGAGGTTGGTTCCCCATCCGTGTGGTGGAGAGGATCATGAACGCAGAAATTCGGGCTCAGAACCTCAAAGAGTGTCAGCGGATCCAGCAGGCTCAGGAAGGAGCGCAGGGGGCCAGAGCCGCCTCCAGGGGGCGCCGCCCTGTTAAAAGTCCCCAGTACACTCCCACCTGGACTGACCTGTAGATAAGGAGCTAGAAATGACATCACATAACCGCCACCATTCATTCTCCTAATTCCTGACCCGGTGACCCGGAAGCGGCGTCATCTAGATGTACGGTGGACTGATAGTCATTCTGTGTCCTGTGTTTTATTGAATACGTGTCCGGCGTCACGCTGAGGACTCGACAGGGTCATGGAACAGCTCTTGCACTATAAGCACTTGTGTTTTTGAATCGCTGCTTCCATACAGTCCTAACACGCTGTTAGCATGAAGGATTTCAACTTCCGCAATCACACACGGGGACCACTTTTCTGACGGTGAAGGAAAAAACAAATGCTACGTCAGGACTTTCGTAAAGTCATAATGCTTCTCTCGAAAAGGAATGTATTAATGTGCATGGTCACACCTTTACTGACAATACAGGTTTGTGTTTTTAACTAACCTCTGAGGACAAAGAGGATGTACTGTACCCTGTGGAGCTCATTCTCCTCTCATCCACTTGAAGAACAAAATGAAAAAAAAGAGAGAAAATGAGCAAAGTTAATCAACTGCACATATCTGGAGTTTTAAATGCAATTTTTTTTTCATGTCCTTAAACGTGAAACATGGAAGTAAAAAATGCAGATGAAGAACACTGAGGCGTTTTTTGCACGTGCTGCATGAAAGTGTGTGTATAATCACACACACAGACACACACACACATTAAACAATGTTTTTCCTACACAAACACACTACATACACGAGAGTAATCTTGTTAAACCAGTCTAACACCATGTCCTAACCAGATGCGACACGGGAACTTTCCAGTGACAAGCTATTTGTTCACACTGAAAGCGAAAATGCTCAGTGATGTCATGTGACACAGTGATGTTTAATATCAACCAATCACCTTTTTGATAGACATCACTCAATATGTCATTATTAGAAGTCTCGTTATACATAAAAAAAAAGGATTGCCTTTTTGTTTACTCTTGAACGCACAACCCATTAAAAATATAATTATATAATTATATGTAATTTTATTTTTGATAATCTGTTATTGGAATGTAATCTTGACATATATTTTTTGAGATTTCAATTCTTGGTTCACAATCATCCGAAATCGCATACTTCCTTACTATATAGTATGTATGTGACAAAAGAAGTATGTCCGAATTCACAGGACTCATAAAAATATACCAGGATGTACATACTGCTTCCGGTAAAATTCTGAAGTGTGCATACAAAGGACACTTTACTATCCCATGAGGCCGCGGGAGAGGATTTGTCAATAAAGGTGAAGCGACGCAACTGACGCTTTTAGGTCACATGATAATGACAGCATGGTAAATGTACTAGTATGTCTAGATCACATTCATACTACACACATTCATAGTATATAGAACATAGTTTTTTAGCAGTCGTGAAGAAATTACTTATTCAAAATAAGTACCTACTCAAGAGAGTATGCGATTTTGGACGCAGCCCTTTTGAAAATATTATAAATATAGCAAATATGAGATGCAATTGTATGACTTGGAAATAGCTGTCTGGAAGCGCTAACAAGATGGCTGCCAAATGAACTGACTTTCCTTAAAGGGATAGTTCACCCAAAAATGAATTTTTATCTTCATGTCATTCCAAACCCACAATAGTTTCTTTCGTGAACCACAAAAGGAGATTTTAGGCACTAATTTTATTTGTAGCATGACAATTGTTTTAGCTAGTTATCGCAAAAACTTCCATTTACATAGAATAGATGCTTTTGTCACTTTATTACGTCGCATCTGGTTTGGACACAGTTTAACAATATTTTCCAAGAGAGAATGTAACTTCCATGAGAGATGAATCTTGCTGCTCAGCCAGAGTAGGTGTTTTTATAGTTGTGTGCATGTTCTTATGAAAACATGTGGTAAAGAGTTATTGCCAAATAATTGTCCCATTTCATTTTGTAAAAAGATAATTTATTGTTAATGAAAATACATCTTGAATGTTGAGACCTTGTCACCCCTGTCTCATCTCATCTAATAAATGACAAACACCCACTTTGTGTCTTTCTTGGATGTTTTTTTTTTTTTTTTCCTTTTTTTTTTTTTCTAGTTCTGTAAAGCATCTTGATATTCAGTGTGGGGAAAGTATGTAAAGTAAGACTTGATTTTATCCTTCAGGAATTCTTTGAATGATGAAAAGTGTCTTTGTGTGAATGATTGTTTGAGGGAAGGGCTTTGTGATGGCAGCCCAAAAGGTATAAGTTGTTTCCGAGATGTTAGTAATGTTAATATACAAGTTAGAATATTCTGGTAAAGAATTACGAAGAACGTTTTTTAATGTAATGTGCACCGATGAATCGTTCACAATATGAGCAGGAATGTGTTCATGTTGATTCTAACAGCATTTTACAAACTGATCACTAGTCTTAGTAGTTTCACCCAACAAGCTGTTTCCTGAAGCAGGCTTTGCAGAAAACACCAGCTGCAGAACCAACAGCACCACTTCCTCTTTTCCAGCTCTTCACAGACATCTTTTACTCTGAAAAACATGGTCAGAGCTCAAATGTTATCCAAGCAGAATTTAGGATGGAGTGGTCTTGAAATGTGAGCATCATCTGAGACCAGGTGAAAATATACAGAACTATTTCACTTACATTGCATTGAAATCCCTGGAATTCCATCAATTTGTTGAATAAACTGTATAGAAATTAATATTTTATTGAGCTAAAATAAAGGTTTTCTCACATGAGTAAAATCCACTTTGGTAAGTCCAGATAAGCAGAAAAGCTTATATACAAATCTATTTAAGGTGCGATATGATTGATTTCTCAAACAGACACAAAGCAAATGCCGCAGCTAGTAAAAACATTACAATAACTTCTTATCACTGTATGATGCTAGATATAATCAGGAATTTTGAATATTGTTAGATGGAGATAAAGTTTTAGAAATGTCTTAGTGTGATTTAGATTTGGAGAAAAATCACTGACATGATCTTTTATTATACTCTGTATCTGTAATTTTAACTTTTTTTGTAATTTATACAGATTTACACTTAAAAAAGCTTAGAAACCCAACATCAGCTAAAATCCCTTTCAATGAATATCTAAAAGTCAGTTCAAAACAATAAAAACTCTTCAGTTCAGTTGAGGTGCTCTACTGACATTTAGCGGCGAGGGAATGTAAATGCAGCTGTGAGTTTTGTGCAATCATTGGCTAAACAAAAGAATTCATCTATAGGCTATCACACGAGACGTGAAACAGTCTTATATAGAAACTCACGCATGATGAAGAAACGGCTCAGTTTAAAGATAGAAAATGGTTCCTATTTAGTAATAGCGGTTTCTAACATGGTCTGGTTGCTGCAGAATTTAGCCTATTTTTCTATCCTTTTGAAGAGAAAGATTTAGCATGTCCTTTTTTGTTGATTTATTTGTTACCATATAGGCTACATACGATCTAACCAGCACTGCATTTTAAATTATATAGACCACGACACGATAGTAATGGCTCGTTTCCACTGAGCGGTACGGTTCGGTTCAGTACAGTACGGTACGCAATTTTTGCCGTTTCCATTGTCAAAAGTTGTGAATGGTACCCTAATTCCGAACCGTAGGCCTACTGTACCACTTTTTTGGGACCCTTTCGTTGGGGTACCAAGCACAATAGTACCGTACCAAAAGGGTGGAGCTACACTCTGCAGAACGTTGATTGGTTGACAGAGAATCGTCACTTGCGCGTGCTACAATGGGAATGACAACACAAGAGGCGCCACACACAAATGTGGTCCAGGCAACGTGTGCATTCATTATCTTCACTTCATGTAGGCTCAGGGATGGAAATGGGGGGTAACGCGGGGGGACGGCGTTCCAGTTCAAATTGGTTCGATTTTTTCATAGAAATGAAGGGATTTCTGTATTTATTCACTCAATAGCCTACGAAAACGAATCAGAGCAATAAAATTGCATGATTAATCATAAAAAGATCGCAATCTGGATTCAAACACCCCCGCGATGTTACTAAGTGCTCGAAGTGGGCCGGTACGCGCCGGCACTTCTTTAATCTGTAGCGTACCGGCACTTCTCCCATGTTGCCGGTACTCTAACCACCACACCGAAACAGAGAATCAGGCTGTTAATTAATTGTATAAATCGCGCGTTCGGAGCTTTTTTAAGCATGAGTGGCGCACCGCGCGCGAATCACCGCAGGCGCGTTCACCAGCACGCTCCAAAAGTGTGATAAGATTTGCGCGAGCCTTTCCTATGATAAAATGAATTCTATTGAAAATGTAAAACATGATGATCTTAAAAGCTTTTTAAACTTCTCATGACCATCTTTCCTAGAATTTATCACGTTCTATCGTATTTGTGGTACATTTTAACTAACTTGTTAAAGAATTTATAATATATAATCTATTAAGGGAATAGATTTAAAAAAAGAGAGAAAAAAGTTAACATTGCCCTAAGCATGCAATGAGGAGCCATCAATTGTCTAGCTTTAATTATATCCTTATTGTAACAAATACTATGGTTAAACAATTACAAGAACTACTTTTTCATAAGGCCAAGTACAAGTTAGAATCATGGATCTTCTTGAATTATTGACTAAACATTAGTTTTCCTCATGTGTAAAATGTGTTCTGCTAATATGACAGATATGCCCATTAGGAAAAACCTGGCTGTATTCCAAGAATTAACATGTTCAGTATAAGAACATTTTAAATAGATAGTTTGACTTCCCATGGCACTTTGTAAACAAGTAATTTGTTAACTATAGGCTGTTACTTTATTGCAGTTATGTTCTCAACCAACTTTGCATGTGTGGACCATTTTGCAAAAATAAAGCAACAAACAAATAAACCTCACGACGGAGAAAACCCAAACTCCTCGCAACCGAGGGAGACAACGAGTCCCCCATCCCAGTAGGAAGTGAACAAAATAGAGTAAATTACCTTTGAAAGTAACTTGATACTTCAAATAAAGATTGTCAATTACATCATTACACCAGTAGGTGGTGACAAATGATTGTAAAAAATGTATTTGTCATTGAATCATTCATTGCAAAGAAGTGTTCATAAACGTTGATTCATCTATGAAACAAGTGACATCTTTATAATTGAGTCATTGAATCATTTATTCAAACCGATTTAAAAAAAATAATAATTCATTCAAAATAAATAATGGTTTTTGTAAATAGACTGCAGCAACTAACATTATGTCAGAATCTCTAGTAAATTACATGTTATTTTTTTTAGTTGCAGGGTTCCCACTCTTTCATGAACACCAGATTCAAGGACTTTCAAGGACTTTTTAAAGCACCGTTTTGTTTTTGTTTTTTTTATATTAAGCACCTATCAAATTCACAGCACATAAGGAGTGTCATGAAAGACCTCTTACAGTACTTAACATTTTGATCCTCCTATTGCATTTGCATCCATTTTAACCCAGAAGAGGTACAGAATCATTTGTACATTAATTTTGGAAATATATTAAAACCGTTTGCAGCTTTCTTATCCCTAATGTTAACAGTTATTCCATACTAGTTTTGGTTTTCATTTTTTATGAATCACTACTTGAGTAAAAACAATATAGAGAGAATATTACAAAAATACATTTTGCAATTGAGTGAAAAAAAAGGATTATATGGATCGTAATTGTGGCTTAAAGTCAGAATATATACAATATATTATAGATATAAGCTTGCAATTCTGAGAAAAGAAAGTCAGAATTGAGAGATATAAATGAGCACTTCTGAGAAAAAAAAAAAAATCAGAATTGCAATTTATACATCACAATTCTGACTTTATAAGACACAATTGTGGCTTTATAATCTTACTTTTTAAAGGGATAGTTCACCCAAAAGTGAAAATTCTGTCATCATTTACTCACCCTCAAGTTGTTCGAAACCTGTTTGAATTTCATTGTTCTGCTGAACACAAAGAAAGATATTTGGAAGAATGTCAGTAACTAAACAGATCTCCCCCCCCCCCCCCCCCCCTTTTTCCTACTATGGTAGTCAATAGGGGGCGAGATCTGTTTGGTTACGGACATTCTTCCAAATATCTTTCTTTGTGTTGAGCAGAACAATGAAATTCATACAGGTTTGGAACTACTTGAGGGTGAATAAATGATGACAGAATTTTCATTTTTGGTTGAACTATCCCTTTAAGGACAAGTCGCAGCATTTGTTGTGTCCCTTTAAGTCTCTTGCGCGCATCTAGTATATTGACACGCATTCGATTTTCTCTCAACTGTTTACTTTAACTTTACACTTAACCGATGGTGTAAATCTTGTGTGTATTGACAGTATTAGCAGAATAAGACACGAATGATAACTTTGTCCAGCAAATGCAGCGTTTGACAGGCTTTTTGAGTGTGCGCGCTTCGGGTATATTGCTCAGAAAAGCACGTGTCAGACCAGCACGCAGATAAAATGTTTAACCGGCAAGGCTTTAAAACTCATGCAAATAATAAACTTTTGTGATTGTGGATAACTGCAGTGTTCTGTGAGTAACGTTATAACTCTACCGCTGTGTTAACATGTAATGTGAATGTATGTCGCTTTGTACTACACAGTATGTTGAGACAGAGGACTGCAACTGACAGAAAGCACTATAGCACAATACAACAATATTTCTTCAAAAGCAGATCGTGGAGACCTTTTAATCGTCCACGATCAAAATCGCACACACCTATAAGAATATTCATTTCAGACACAGCAAGTGTCACAGCTCAAATGTCCAAACCCCACCTAATAACAAGCAAGGGGAAGTACCGCAATGGAAAACACTCGGAAACTGATTGTAAAATAATATTTCAAAACAAATATACTAGGACTAAGAGGGGTGTGTTATAATTTTCACAAAAATTTATTTCAAATTTAATTCAAGCACTTTCAAGGACCGATATATTGTATATATGCAAATTCCTAGACAATGTATCTTTAATTTGGCCAAAATCAAACAGGTAATGTTCTCCAAGCAAAGATTCTGTTGAATGAACATGTTTGTGTCACACACACAATTCATAAATGTTGTTCATTGACCTTTCTTGTGTCTGCTTGATAATTAAGAAAATATTGTTTCACTTCATATTGTTTTCAACTTCACTTTGCCCTCAGCCAAAACGATTTGCCCGGGAACAAATTATAAATTCATGAGACCAAAGATTGCCCGTTATACACAAGATGAATGATATCTTGTTTTTAACCACTACAGAGACATCTGAGCCAGCGGCAAATGTCAGAAGGACTAGCCGAGGTACCGCTTTTCTCGGCGGGGTACATTAGCACTGAGCGCCCGGTGATCGCCTGGATCTCACAACTCCGACAACGTCAGATCAAATTTTCAAATAGGCGCTATCCTTATAAATAAACCACAGATTTGAGCTTTAAACAACTACATTCTCGCCTGAAAAACTTTTAAAACTACATTTCATGACACAGTAAAGTAGTTTTTAAATTGCGCGGGTTTTGTCCTCCGCTTCTCCGCGATTGACGTTTGCTGGTAGGTGCTGCTGCATGGTCGTCTGAACTTTGCGTACTTGGTATTGTAAAACGCCGAATGTTGGTGTGCAGCAAGCAAAGCTTGTCTTCTTCTTGTGACAGACAGCTACAAGCCGAGAAGCAAGAACAAGATCTGCTGTATGTCCTCCATTGTTGTTTACTGTGTCGTTTTCTTCTTCGCGCGAGAATGACGTCGATCACTACTTTCCGGCTACACCACGCCAGAGCCGTTAAATATGAGAGTTGCGACACTCTTTGATCTCGCCGCCACGCGGTTCATGTAGCTCTCAATAGTTCCAAACAAATCCGCGCTGTCAACCAGTTTGAGTGGTTTTAGGCGGGACAGACAGCAGCAACTATATTTGCAGCAATTATCGGTAAATATTGACCCATAATATACATTGATTGTTACGTTGACACTTACATTACATACATATAATAGCATTTTTTTCTGGGGAGTGGCGGAAACACAGCATTAATCAGTTTTTGTGTTTAATTTTGGAGGGAAGAGGGGCTGCTCCCATAACGTAAAATACATTTACAGGAACGACTATATTATAGCATTTTTCGGCAAATATTAACGCATATGCATTGATTACTATGTTTACTACACTTACAGTGTGTTCTGTTTTCCTAAATACGATCCATAACATTATCGTTACTGTTAACGGGATTCATTTCAGTATGGTTAACCCCTTCATCCTTCACTAAACATGAGAGAGGGCTGGCGCAAAATGCGGCATCGGCATCTCGTAGCGGCATCTCCAGCAGCCAGGGACTTCTTTGGCAGCTGTCGCTAGAGCGGCATCTCCAGCGGCCGCGGCATCGGCATCTCGTAGCGGCACTTCCGGCGGCATCTCCAGCGGCCAGGGACTTCTTCGGCAGCTCTCCCTACAGCGGCATCTCCAACAGCCGCGGCATCGGCATCTAGAGCAGCCAGGGACTTTATTCGGCAGCACCTGCCGCTGGCCAACATAATTCGATGTTTTTTTATTTTAAAAAGTACATTTCATCAAAATAACATTATATACCAGAGGACTATCATTTGTGAGCATTTATCACAAATTTTGTTAATAACGTTCTGATGCTCCACTACATAAGAGAAAGCTGAAATTGTTGCATGTGTTTATTTAGGCTACATATGTGTCAATATCAGTTGTGTTTTTCAGTGCCGACGAAAATATTACATCACATGCTTTGATAAAATAAAACTGCAGTATTATCCATTGCTTTGAAATGCACATGAATATAAACTGATATTCAGTTAATACAGAAATTAATTTCTAATAGGCTACACAAAGCTGAAATTGCGGCATCTCGTAGCGGCACTTCCGGCGGCATCTCCAGCGGCCACGGATATTCTCCGGCAGCTGTCGCTACAGCGGCATCTCCTGCAGCCACGGACTTTCTCCGGCAGCTGTCGCTGTTTGTAGCACCTGCCGCTGGCCAATTACATTAATTCGATGTAATATTTTCACTTTAAAAACTACATTTGAACAAATAACATTAGGCTATATAGCCTACACAGGACTGTCATTACATTATATAGCCTACCACAAGACTGCCATACACAGCGTTCTCTGATGTAGGCTATTGCAGCGTCAGAAACTACGTACTGTATTAACAAAGTTAATGATAAATGCTTACAAATGACAGTCCTGTGATATATAATGCTATTTTGTTGCAATGTAGCTTTTTAAAATAAGAAGAAAGTCCGTGGCTGCAGGAGATGCCGCTGTATCGACAGCTGCCGGAGAATATCCGTGGCCGCTGGAGATGCCGCCGGAAGTGCCGCTACGAGATGCCGATGCCGCGGCCGTAGGAGATGCCGCTCTAGCGACAGCTGCCAAAGAAGTCCCTGGCCGCTGGAGATGCCGCCGGAAGTGCCGCTACGAGATGCCGATGCCGCTGTAGGGAGAGATGCCGAAGAAGTCCCTGGCCGTTGGAGATGCCGCCGGAAGTGCCGCTACGAGATGCCGAAGAAGTCCCTGGCCGTTGGAGATGCCACCGGAAGTGCCGATGCCGCATTTTGCGCCAGCCCCTGCTGGGTAAACATAGGCTAAACATTCCCTAAACATAAGTGTACTGTTTGTATTTACCTACAGTATGTCTGTATACTATATGTATACTTTGT
>CM077447.1:23522499-23741409 GCA_039654765.1 Mylopharyngodon piceus
CAGCCTTACTATAATTTACTTTCATGTCTATATCTGATTTTCCTGTGGCTTCCTTAGCACATTCATCTGCCAATTCATTCCCCTTTACTCCTATATGAGCAGGTACCCAACAGAAAGATACTTCTAAACCTATCATCTGAATCCTGTATAATGTTTGAAGGATCTCGATCAGTACGTCAGATCTACTCTCAGATTGACCACTTTCTAGTGTCATTAATGATGAACTTGAGTCAGAACATATAAGTGTCCTCAATGGTCTATTTTCTTCAACCCATTGTAGTGCCAATAAAATTGCAATCATTTCTCCAGTGTATACTGATAGATTATCTGAGATTCTCTTGTTAACTTTGACATTAAAATCTATAACTGTGAATGCCACGCCTACTCTGTTTTCTATATTTTTAGATGCATCTGAATAAATCAAGACATAACTAAAATAATGAGTTTGAATATATGTCTGCACCATTCGAGCATTATAACCATCCCCCTGGTCCTTGTCCCTCTTCTCTAGCAGTGACATGTCCACATTGGGCTGTGGTAATAACCACTGGGGAATTACTGACCATGGAATAGTTGGGCTAATGGCCATCTCATTTATTTCCATTTCTTCCGCCACTTTAGGTATCACCCACCCAAAACTCTTGATTTCAAACTTTTCTTTTTCCCAACGTGGTTTTACCACGTCTTTTGCTGGATGATCTATAATATGTCCTTTTATACTGACCAAATAATTCAGTGACAGTTGCACTCTCCTAAGTTCTAAGGGCATTTCCCCTGTTTCAATCTGCAATGCAGCAGTAGGAGTGGATCTTATAGCCCCTGTTAATAACCTTAAAGCCTTATATTGAATTTTGTCCAATTCCTTCAACTTGCTTGTAGCAGCAGATTGAAAAACTATACAACCATAATCAAGCACTGATCGCATTAATCCGGTATATATACTTTTTAGTGCCAACCTTTCAGCCCCCCAGTCCTTACCCACCAAACATCTCATAACATTCTGTACTTTCTTGCATTTATCAATAATTTTCTCAATATGCATTTTAAATGTAAGTTTCTCATCAAACCATACCCCTAAAAACTTAAAACAAGAACTCTTTCTATGTCTTGGCCATACAATTTTAATTTTATCCCACTGTTAACTCTCCGTTTTGAAAAAAATCAATGTTTTTGTTTTTTCAACAGAAAATCTAAACCTCCACTGATATGACCATTTTTCCACTTCTGTTATAGCAGCTTGCATTTTCCTAACAATAAAATCCACATTTCTTCCACGTTTCCAAATTGCCCCATCATCTGCAAAAAGGGAGAATCCTATTCCTTTCTCAATACTTGAGAATACATCATTAATCATAATGGTAAATAATAAGGGACTAATTATGCTTCCTTGTGGTGTACCGTTCTCTACAATCATGGTCCTAGAAAAGTTTTGCCCAACTTTGACTTGAATAGTTCTGCCAAATAGAAAATCTTTAATCCATCTTAACATTTTTCCATTAACTCCTGCTTTTCTTAACTTAATTATCAGACCTTTTCTCCACATCATATCATAAGCTTTTTCAATGTCTAAAAATATAGCCACTACACTTTCTCTATTAATCTGCGCTCTCCTTATTTCATATTCTAAACATACTGTAGAATCCATTGTACTTCTTCCTTTCCTAAATCCACTTTGATAATTTAAAATACATCCTTTTGTTTCCAAGTAATATGTTAATCTTTTATTAATCATTTTCTCCATAACCTTACAAATATGAGAAGTCAAAGCAATTGGTCTATAATCATTTGGACTGTTTCCTTCCTTCCCTGCTTTACGTATTGGTACTATTATAGCCTCTTTCCATTTGCTAGGTAATTTCCCACTCTCCCACACCCTGTTATATAATTCCAGAAGTATATTTTTAGATGAATCACTTAATTTAGACATCATTATATAGCATACCTGATCTTTACCTGGTGCAGACACTCTAGTGTTCCTTAAAGCACTATTTAATTAACTTATAGTAAAAGGTAAATTCAATGTGTCATCCACATTTCCATAATCTAAATCTATACTAAAATCTTTGTGTCTTAATATTGTTTCCTCTCGCCCTCTTCTCCCTTCTTCACTGATATTGTCTGAACTATGAATTTTAACAAATGTTTCCACAATCATTTCAGCCTTTTCTATCTCTGTAATTGCCGTACTCCCATTAATTGTTAATGTTGGATACCTATACTCTCTTCTAATCCCGTTCATTTTCCTTACCATACCCCAGACCTTATCAATATCCGTTTCTCTACCCACTGTATTACAGAACATCCTCCAATATTCTTTATTTGCTGTTTTCACTGTTCTTCTAACACATGCTTGTGCCTTTCTGTACCTAATTAAGTCCCCAAAATTAAGTGTTCTTTTAAGTCTTTTAAATGCTTTGTTTCTCTTTTTGACTACTCTTCCACATTCTTCTGTCCACCATGGAACAATCCTCTTTTTCTTACTTCCTGTGTGCCTTGGAATTGACTGGACTGCAGCTTCAATTATAGCTCCACTAATACACTGATTTAACTCCTCTGTCTCTTGATTAATATTAATTTCACTCATTATCCCCTCACATACTTCTCTAAATTTACCCCAGTCTGCTTTGTCAAAAACCCACCCTCCTGATCTATTTATCTCATTAATTTCTACTCTTGCCCCTACTTCAACAAAAATAGGATAATGGTCACTCCCCATCGTGCTTTCTTTCTTAACTTCCCACCAACATATCCCTGCTATTGACTCAGACACAAGGGAAATATCCACCGCTGTCTCCTTCCCATTTATAACATTTATTCTGGTACCATTTCCATTGTTAATACAAACTAAATTTTTCATATCCATAAATTCTTCTATAACCTCTCCATTAAAATCATTATAATTATCCCACAATGTATTATGACCATTAAAATCTCCACAACAAATAACCTTACCCTCTAAGTGAACTAATAATTCCTCCAAATTCCCCAAGGTTAATCTCTGGCATGGATTATAATAATTTGCTATTTTAATATTACCCTCCTCTGTCCATACCTCCATTGTAATAAATTCCAGTTCTTTCCCTCTAGCTGTTACCTTATACTGGATATTTTGTTTAATAAATATTGCACAACCTCCACCATTACCATTGTCTCTGTCTCTCCGAATACTATCATAACCTATAATTATAAAATCTAATGATGGTTTTAACCAAGTTTCCTGTATGCAAATTATATCTAGTTTTGCTTCTAACTCATTAATAAATCCTTTGAATTCCTGTCCATTAGCTACTAAACTTCTTGCATTCCACTGAATAATAAGCACTAACCTTGTCCATTCTGGCTGGACGATTTTCCTTCTGATTCAAGTCTTCTATTGATTTGTTCCCAAGACATGTGTTTGACTGACAAAAATTTCTCAGCACCTCTCACAATTACTTTAATTTTCTCTGTTTTATGTCTCACTTGATCCGTACAATTAATGACATATGCTATAAATAGAATTAAATTCTCCATACTCACGGAAATGTCTCTCAAATTTCTTTGTCCTCCCAAGACATTTCCTTCATTACCTGTCCTCTCCTTTGTTACCCCCTGTGCGAGCGTAAGGGATGCTCAAAGAGTTCGGTTAAGCACTAGTAGAAATGGTGGTGGGAGTTTCCGGTTAGAGAAACTGGAGCGAGAGAGCGGGTCCCATTTGAAGGATTTTATTTGTATTATAGCTGCATGTATGAAGTATTACAGGCATTCGCCCATAGGGGTATGTGTGGTCGATATACTGCCTTCTGATAATGATGCAGACATGTCTTGACTTGCCCAGGCAATAATAAAAATGTATATACATAAAGATACCTCTAGGGGGCATCATTGGGCTTTCATACATAGCCGCCCCCAAATGTTACTCGGAACATTTGAACATGGTAGAAAGCCCTACCTAAGTGGCAGGATTGGAGTTGTCGTCCACGAGCTTGGGAAGTGGGATCAACCGGGCCACCGGTCTAACATAAGTTCGATCTTGAACCTGAACTGCAACTGTCCTTATTCGTCCATCTGGTCCAGGGAAGGTACGGGTCACCTTGCCCACTGGCCAGAGGGCTCGTGGAAGTTGTGGGTCCACGATGAGCACTACCTGGTCAATCCTGAGTTCGTCACTGTCCCTTTGCCATTTTTGTCTTTCCTGTAGACTTGGCAGGTAGTGATTAATAAATCTAGCCCAGAATTGGTCTGCAAGTATTTGACTATGCCTCCACCTCCTGGTTCCCAAAAGGTTGCTAGAGTCATACATTACTTGTGGGAGAGAGGAGTCATGGCGACCCATGAGCAGGATGTTAGGTGTGATTGGGTCTGGGTCTGCGATATCGGATGAAACGTAGCCTAAAGGCTTAGCATTCATGATGCCCTCCACTTCAATGAGAACAGTGCGGAGGACCATCTCAGGGACTGTCTGTTCCTTCAGAATGACTTTCAAGGCTTGTTTCACTGATTTTACTTCCCTCTCCCAAATGCCACCAAAATGCGGAGCACTGGGAGGAATGAATCTGAAAGAGATTTTCTGTTCAGCTAATTGCTCCTTTAATTGAGGTGCCATAGCTTCATATGCCTCTTTAATCTCTCTGTTCCCTCCAACAAAATTGGTGCCATTATCAGAGAAGAGCTCGAAAGGCTTGCCTCTTCTAGCTATAAATCTCCGTAAAGACATTAAGAAGGCATCAGTGTCGAGACTTTCAAGTAGATCCAGATGGAGGCATCGGGTGGTCATACATTTGAAGACTATTCCCCATCTCTTTTCAGTCCGTCGTCCTATTTTTACTGTAAATGGACCAAAACAGTCCATTCCAGTGGAATAGAGGGGGGGCTTATAAAGCCTAAGACGAGCTGGTGGGAGATCTGCCATCATGGGGATGTTAGGTTGGGCACGCCACTTTTGACATTCAATACAGGCGAGTTGATGTTTTTTGATGGCCGCTCTGCCTCTCAAAATCCAATAGTGACGTCGGAGCTCTGCAAGCACTCTTTCTGGCCCAGGGTGAAGTAGGTTGGCATCATATTCCTTAATAAGGAGTTTAGTTAGATGTTGATGGGGATCAAGAACTATAGGATGTAGGGCATTCATGTCTATATGTTCAGCATGACGTAGTCTCCCTCCAACCCTAATTAGCCCAGCATCTTCATCATATTCAGGAGACAGGGACACTAACCGGCTATTAGATGGTAAGGGTCGGTTTGCTGAGAGAGCCTTAACCTCCTCTGGAAAGGAATCTCTTTGGGCTTGTTGGAGGAGGAGCTTCTCTGCTGTAACATAATGCTCAGCTTCATCCATTTGTGTGGGAGATTGTGCCGCCCCGTGAGCACGCCACTGTGGCCTTTACCACGTCCTTCCAGGTGTTATACTGATTTGCATCTGGGAGTTGTACATCAGGACTGGTACACAGGTGCAGGCAGAGTGCTGACTTCTTTAATTCAATATCTGGTTCAGGGTCAGCAGCTGGCATGTTTGGCCAGGAGGCTTCTGATTGATACAAGAAGTCTGGTCCATTAGCCCAACGGCATGATTGTATCAACTCCTTTAAGGACTTTCCACGCGTTATGTCGTCTGCTGGGTTATTCCCTGAATCCACATACCTCCAGGAACTAATGTCTGTGAGGGACTGAATTTCAGCGACTCGAGTTCCTACAAAGACCTTATACCTGCAGGAGTCAGACAACAGCCAGCGAAGGACAGTGGTGGAATCTGACCAGAGAATGACTTGCCTGATGGTGACTGTGAGTTCTGTTTGGAGGACTTTAGCTATTTGTGCTCCAGTAAGTGCTGCACTCAGTTCAAGTCGTGGCATTGACATTTGTTTCCTGGGTGCTACACGTGAACGAGCCAGCACAAATGAAATGTGTACATGGCCATCTTTGTCTTTTGTGCGCATATATGATACTGAGCCGTAGGCTCTCTCAGAGGCATCACAGAAAACATGTAGGTCTCTGGTACATGCCTCATCATGTACCTGAGATGGAGTGTAGCATCTGGGAACCTCTAGATGCTCCAAATCAGGTAGTTCCTGTACCCAGGTTTGCCATCTATTTCGTAGGCTATCAGACTCAATGAGATCATCCCATCCCACATGATTTTTCCACAGATCCTGAATGAGTATCTTGGCCTGGGTGGTGAATGGAATCAGGAAACCGAGAGGGTCATACTGCGATGCCAATACCTTGTAGATATTTCTTAAGGTTGGTTTGAGACATTCCACCTGACGAGGCTTGTATCCTAAGGAATCACTGAGACAGTTCCATCGCAATCCAAGTGTGCCCTCTAAAAGATCTGGACACTTTTGGGATAACCATAACTCACTGCTTTGTGACCTTGCTTCTGATGGAAGATGCTCAATGACTTCTGGTTTGTTGCTCGCCCATTGGCGAAGATCGAACCCTCCATTAAGCAGCAATTGGCGTAGACCATCTACAAGAGCTCTGGCCTTTTCAGTTGATTGTGTACTTTGAAGACAATTGTCTACGTAGAATGACTGGGTCACTGATTCGACTAGAATGGGATCGGTTACGCTGTTGTCATGGGCTACTTGTTGCAGTGCATATATAGCACAACAAGGACTGCACGTTGTGCCGAACGGTAGCACTTGCCACTCATAGATCTTTGGCTGCTCAGTCCTTTGCATGTTTCTCCAGAGGAAGCGCAAGATCGCCTTGTCATCTGGCAATAGGCGAACTTGGTGAAACATACCTTTCACATCTCCGCTTACAGCCACGGTGTGCTGTCTGAACCGAAGCAGAACTCCAAGCAAAGATGGACCAAGTATGGGGCCAGGAATAAGGTGTTCATTTAATGACTGACCCTGATACTGGAAAGAACAGTTAAACACAGTCCTGTTTTTGCCATTGTGTTTCACCATATGGTGAGGAATGTACCAGGATTCAGTGGACTTCTCGGCTTCCTGAGGGCAGATTTCTGCCACATAGCCAGCCTGTTCTAATTTGTCCATCTCAGTGCAGTATGCTTCAGAGAGGTTCGGGTCTTTGGCGAGTCTCCGTTCAGTGCTGCGAAGGGATGCCAGTACTGCTTCCTTTGGGGCTTTAAGGGTGACAGCATTCGGTCGTCTGAGCAAAGGAGTGGCATATCGTAGAGTGCCGTCTACCTCTACCCTAATAGTGCGGGATTGAAGTAGTGTGAGAGCGTGCTGGTCCTCTTTGGAACGAGTGGCTGTTGTTTTGTTAATGTAAGGTAGAGTGTCAATCTGCCAAAGACGCTCAACGTTCTTGAGTAGCTCAGCATTCTGAGTATCTATAGAGATGTTCAGACATTCTTGGTCACAAGGAGCAGTTTGACTGTACCCAACAGGGCCTTGGAGAGTCCAACCGAGTCTGGTGTGAACAGCTATGGGTGCATTAGGAGGTCCCATTCGTATGGGCTGGACTGGCACGAGTAGGTGAGGCATGTCTGACCCAATGAGTAGCAAGGGTTGTGCTCGCTCAATCTGTGGCAATGGTAAGGACCGGATATGGGCATATTTTCGTTGGAGAGCAGCTACTGGATAAGAGTGTTCAGACAGTCTCAGATTCTCTGCAGTGAAGGCATGATTAATCTGGAACTTCTTAGTTGGTCTGTTTAAAGGTGACACAGAGAGGGAAACAGATGCTCCATTTAAGTGAAGTACATCCTGACGTATTGTACGTAAGGTGAGTGTTTCAGGCACTGTGGCAAGGTTTAACTGTTCCACAGCCTGTGGCAGTACGATGCTACGCTCAGAGCCGTCGTCTAACACTGCATATGTCTCCATGGCTTTATCTCTGTGATGAAGTAGGACCTTAACTACCTTTAGCATCACCTTTGGAGATCGATTGGGGCGATCTAAGTACACCTGGGAAGAGGGGACATTGACCAGAAGAACATTCTTTTGTGTCTGCAAGGCCGCTTCATGGAGAACGGTAAGGTGAAGCTCTTTGCAAGTCTTGCATCCTCGCTTCAGAGTGCAGTTGTCTGTAGCATGTGCCCTTCCACATTTCCAACACCGCTTTCCTTCCGTTATCCACTTCATTATTTGCTCTGTGGTTAGTAACTTAAATTTAGAGCAAGAGTTCAGGAAATGATCCTTATTATTGCAATAAGGACAATACGGTTGAAACTTGGGTGTCTTCACTCTTGCTTGTCCTTGAACAGGTGAGGTACTGTTAGTGGAGTAAAGGATTGAAGTGGATCTGTCCTTAAGGCGAGAAGGTGGGCGTGAATTTTTCTTGGTAGTCCTGGTTACCTCACTTTGATAGAGTGCTGCTGCCCTGTTTGAAATACGCTTAGCCTGAGATTTCAGCTGTAGCCAGGCAGAGAAATTGGGCAGGGTGTAAGTACGGTCTGTGCCAGTCTGGAAAATACCGTGGCTAAAGCAGTACTCAACAAAACTGTCACGATATGACGGTGGCATTTTGCTCAGGAGGCGATCAACATGAGATCCACACCTTAATTCATAGCCATTTGGACCCTCTAGTGTTCTGAGCATCCCTACCAATGAATGGATAGATAGGGCAAAGTCATCAAAAGCTTCAGCATCTCCAAACTTTACAGCAGGAGCATTCAATATGGCACCTAACTCACACTGGACTAGTTGGCGTGGTTGACCATATTTATCTTGCAGTGCTTGTAGTGCAGCTGTGTACGGCCAGGGATCGTGCATATACGCCTTGGCGAGCTGAAGAGCGCTGGGAAGCTTTAAGTGACCTAGGAGCACTTGATACTTGTACTGTTCACTTAAGTGTTGTTGGCTATTCATTAGATTGTCCAATGCCATTTTGAGCAGTGCAAAGTCACTTTCACGCCCTGTTTCAAAGGTTGGTATGACAGGTTTTGGGACACCATAGGCAGAAGCAACTAACATCTCTAGTCCGGGAGGCTGGGCTTGAGGTATATAGATTGCTGCCTGAGGTGGAAGGGCATGAGATGGAGCTGGATGAGGCGCCGGGAATGCCACTGGAGTGTGAGGATACAGCACTTGGTGTGGCTGAGGATGTACTGAAGCCCCTAAGGCTAAAGGATCCAGAGGTGAAGCTACTGAGGGAGGCACACTAACAGCAGGTATCTGATGGTAAGTTACAGTGGTGACAGGAGGGGTTGGCTGCACTGTAACTGTAGCTGGGTGAATGGGTGAAGGACCAGTGAAAGCAGTTCTAGATGCTGAAGTGGACACAGCTGCGGTTAGAGAAAGTGGAGCGAGAGAGTGGGTCCCATTTGAAGGATTTTATTTGTATTATAGCTGCATGTATGAAGTATTACAGGCATTCGCCCATAGGGGTATGTGTGGTTGATATACTGCCTTCTGATAATGATGCAGACATGTCTTGACTTGCCCAGGCAATAATAAAAATGTATATACATAAAGATACCTCTAGGGGGCATCGTTGGGCTTTCATACACCCCCTCTCCTTGAATTCTTTTCACTGCCTCCGCATAGCTTATGTTGTTTTTAACTTTGACTTTCTGGACTTCCACTGCTCTTTTTCTTACATCACATCCTCCAAATGCTATATTATGATCCCCACCACAGTTGCAACATTTAGCCTTCACATTTTCTCCACATTCTTCATATCTATGTTCTCCACCACATTTAGGGCATCTTTGTTTACCTTTACACACTGCAGCAATGTGCCCATACCTTTGGCATTTGTAACACCTAAGAGGTGGTGGAACGTATTCCCTGACTGGATAACTCATGTATCCTACTTTGAGTTTCAAGATGATAAACTTCCGGACAGGGTCAATTAAAACCGACAAGCTTGCAGTTCTTTCTCCATTTATTGTTTTATTTAATCTCCTTAAACTCTTTACATTTCCTCCTTGGATGTTCTTTTTGATGTTATCCAGGTCTTCTTCAGTTGGAATGCCCCATATTACTCCTTGAGTTCCCTTCCTTCCATTTATTACTTTTCTATCCACTACCTTCTTTTTACATACGTTTCCAATGAGCAATGCTTTTCTCCTTTGTTCCTCTGTTTTACATATTAACATAATGTTTCCATCTCGAAGTATTCTTGCCATTTCTGTTTCACCTAGCTTCTTGGTGAAAATATGGACGTAGTGTCTGTGACGTCCTAAGGGTACTGTTGGCGATGGAAACGCAAGCCTGTTCAGGGTGTACCGTTCCGAACCGTACCGCTCAGTGGAAACGAGGCATAAGATAGATGAGTGCAACATATAGACAGAAGTTGTCAGAGGAATTAGTGACGCTTAAAACGGCGTGTTTGGCCGGTTAGCTCAGTTGGTTAGAGCGTGGTGCTAATAACGCCAAGGTCGCGGGTTCGATCCCCGTACGGGCCATTGCTGTTTTGACTTAGGACTTTGCAAATATTGTGAATTGCCAGATAACTCACGTTGTGAAAAATTATATGTTAAAATGCTTGTTGTAGACCTTAAGGATTAATTTTCAACTGTTCAACCACATAGAGTCTGGAGGATATGACAGCGCCATGTAAACAACAAACACTTTCTTATGAATTCCCATGGTCCACAAGCGTAGCGAATGTACAATCAAAAAGATGACCACATGCTTGTCTGCAAATCACAGATCATGCATCACGCACGCATCTCTGGTCTTGACATGTTTGTTCTATATACTGTGGTTCTACAAGAAATTGATTGTTGTGGTGAGTACATATTTGCCTCAGTAATTCTTGGCATATTTTCAACTTAAGAATAAGAAAAAGAAGGGCTCGTCCGGGATTTGAACCCGGGACCTCTCGCACCCAAAGCGAGAATCATACCCCTAGACCAACGAGCCATTAAAGATAATACATAGTGCCTCAAGTATTTCAACGCTGGGAAGCAGGTGATATAAAAACATGGTTTCTAAGATTTGTATTTTCGAATGTATACACAAGAGCATTATATACTAAATAACAGTTATCCGAAAATAATGACAATTTAAAAGTCCTCTTGCATAAATACTTGCCGAACTTGGTCACATAAATCTGCGGTTTAGATTACTATGTAAATTTTAGTTTCACATGTAAACGTCTTGCATATATTTGCATACGATTAAATTTTAAATGTTATTAAAGTTAACATCAGCCGTATGTTTCACAAAACTCGTTTATAAAATGCCTTTATCAAAGCACGTTGTCAGACCTCGTGGCGCAACGGTAGCGCGTCTGACTCCAGATCAGAAGGTTGCGTGTTCAAATCACGTCGGGGTCATACATTTTGTGTTCATTTTCAAAACGTGTATTATTACTATTAACATATTAGCATTTTGGCGGGGTACAATCCGTTACGTGCAATCGAGAGCAGTGCCGTTCAGTTCAGTAAACGCTACCACTTTACACATAACATTGATTAACACGCATTTCGATTGTGTTCGGTAGATTTTATATCAATTATACTCTACAGTACAATGTATTAAATGAAGTTGTAGAACATTACTTCTTTAAGCAATTCGTTATTTTGTAAATTGTGAAAAAAAAATTGAAGGGCTCGTCCGGGATTTGAACCCGGGACCTCTCGCACCCTAAGCGAGAATCATACCCCTAGACCAACGAGCCAGACGAACACTGAGGCACTTGTTCACATAATCATTTTCTCCGCAGTCAATTTTATCCTTTTAATTTTTCTACCAGGCAAAAAGTGCAGACAAAGGCAGGACAGGAAGGAACACATAAAGGCAGGAACACACCAAGCCGACGCCGACGAACTAGTGGCGACGAAAGCAGACTGCGGGGTTGGCTTACGTCGGCAGCGTCTGGGTCCAAAGTTGCCCTGACACACCAAACCGACGCTCGACGGCCGACGGCCAAGTAGCACGTCCATTCTGCGCCTGCGTAAGATTAAATGCCTTTCCGTACCAGCAGGTGGCAGTAGCTCAACAGCCAATCAGAATGATCAGATGGCCCGATGGACCGACGAGCTCCGACGCCGATTCAACATGTCGAATCGGCCGAAAAAAAGCCGACGAGGACCAACTTCAGCCGACGGTGCGGAACACACTGACAAAACTTAGTCGGCCGATTAACAAAAACTGCCCGACGGCCGACCGTCAGCTTGGTGTGTTCCTGCCTTAAGAACACAGGAAACTAAGTTCTAGTACAACATCAGCAAAGTTTATTGAAAAATCTTTTAGTTGTGTCTTTCCCAGTGCTCAGTCTAACTTACTCTAAACAGCACTAATTCAACAAGTGCTAAGTTCAAAGCAAAGTCAATGGAAAATTACTAATTAACAACATGTAATGAAAACCTTAAAATGGACACCTCTTCTTATCTTTATTGGTAAAGACAACACAAGATTAGATTAAAAAGTAAAAAGGTTAAAAGTATTAAGAAAAAGAACATTAAATAATAATGAACAAATATACACATAGAGAGATATCATAATAAAGATAAAACAAAAGTACAAAGTAAATACAACATGTATGTTTGCTCAGGTTGGGTCTAAGAATACATTTTACTGCATGATTACCATTAAACTCCCAACTTCCTTACAGCTCAAATAAATGTATTAAAACAGACTGAGTACTGGAGTTCATTATCATCATATTTACATTTATTCATATAGCAGACTCTTGTATCCAAACTGAATTATAAATGTCGAATACAAATGATAAAATACAGGCTAGAACATGAAGACACAACGTCAATCTCTTGAACTTGATGTGAGCAGCGACTTAGCAGTTAAGACAGATAAATACCCAGTGCTACATTCATAAAAAATAACTCTTGCTCTAATATGTATATTAAGGCAATATATACATTATTACCACAACGCTGCTTTGCAAAGTAATAGTTTGTTTTATCATGAATTAAGCCATTTACGGTCCAGGATCTTCACCATATTTCAAACCGTTTGTCTCCGATGAACTGCTTTCTGTCTCTGACTTTGTTTCCGAACAGTCTGCAAACACAAAATTGACCACAATATGATATAAAGTCATCTGAGGTGAAAAAAGTCAACTGAAGTTAAAGTATTCATCATAAAGTATATCATTAAAGTATATTTGGCTAAGCTGTGCACAAAATATGTATTCTAAAATGAACCACTGACATTTATGTATGGCAATTAATTTAAAATATACATTTTTTTTAATATATCAAAAATACTGACTTAATCATATTTAAATAAAAAAAATGCTGATCATGTGGCCCTTCAAGAATGTGGATCTAAAACTAGCATTGCGTTTTTTTTTTTAAACTTACAGTAATTAAATTATTAATTCAATCGGATTATAGAAAACAGATATGACTTTACAACAAAGAAATCAAACGATTTATGTTTTGTTTAGTTAAATCACTAAAACGACTGTTTTATTAATAAATTATGTGGGTTCATAGAGGGTCAATAAACCTACAGTAATAAAACAGCGATCACACACTCACCGTACAGTCTGAATATTGCTGTGAGTGGAGACGACACTGTGGATTCTCTCTGCTGATTCATCTGTGACATTATTGTGACTCAGGCTATAAGAAGAAATGAGACAGAGACAATAAAATAAGAGAAATAAACATAAGTTTGAATAAAGTGTTTCTCTGTTCCTGCCGTGTCTCTGTAACTCACTCCAGAGTCTGAGTTTTGTGCAGATGCGGCAGCAGCGGCTTCATGCAGTCATCAGTGAGTTTACAGTGACTGAGATCCAGTTCTTTCAGCCCTTCAGAATATTCCAGAAACAGCGCCAGCTGTTCACAAGCGCTCTGGTCCATCTGAGTGTGACTGAGGTCCATCTCTCCTCCCAAAGCCTGTGAAAGAGCCTCAGTCCTCCCCAAAGAGCTTCGCTGAGATCCACCTTTACTAATACAAGCCAGAAACTGCAGCAGCAGAGCTTTACTGCAGCTGATGGGAGGAAGGAGAACACAATGACAAACATCAATGTGAGAATAATATACAGGGATTTTATATGGAGATAAATGAACACATGATGTCGTATCAGTAATGAAAAGGATCTGTCAGGTTTTTCACCTCAGCTGGACTTGAGGCAGGATTGGCCAAAGTTGTTTCAGGGCCGTATCAGAGATCTCACAGTCCTGTAAAATCAGCTTCACAACACTTTGGGTTTTCTGAAGCACAGATGAGATTATTCTACAGTCTTTATTTGTTAGTTTCAAATGTTCTTGATTTTCCAGTGTGTCTGTTAAATCCAGAGCAGAGCAGCAGGAGAAGTCCAGTCTGTTGTGAAGAGCAGAGAGCAGAGCAGCTGCTGCCTCCTGCTGGAGATCAGAGGAACTGCAGCAATGAAGCAGCTTCAGCAGCAGCAGCCTGTCAACACTAACACACACAAATAATGTTAACATCTTGAGCAAAACAACAGCCATATCTATCTAGTTTAAGTCTATTAACACATATAGTTATGTCAGTGCAGTTAGATCATTAAACCTGAGTCGTGTGACTCTGCTGAGCAAAGGCAGAAAGCTCTCCAGCTCCTCCTCTGGTATGGAGGTCCAGAGCAGATTGAGTTTGACAGTGTTGCAGTGCTCTAGAGTGAAGCGCAGGGCAGCGCACTGAACAGAGTCCAACACTCTGCCGCTCAGGGTGATGTCATTTCCTGCTGAACTCATCAGACTGGACACATACTGAGGAAAACGAGTCTCATAAATCTCCATAATGATGGACAGAGTAAAGCTGGGGCTCAACCTGTGGAGAATAAGATCACTCAATGAAATCTACTTTAATCACAGACACTCAATGAATACAAATCCACAAACTCTTCCAGGTTTTATGACAAACTATCCTTGAGAGATTCTTTTACCTTTTCAGCTGGATTCTGTCTAACACCAGCAGAAGTTCTCTGATGTTTTCACAGGTGATTTTGCTCTTTCTAAAGTCCAACTTCAGATGTAGAGTTTGATGTTGCAGCAGGTAATGAATCACTTCCCAGGTCAGTGAGCAGGAAGTCAGATCCTTAGACACCTTCTTCAGGAAAGAGCGTGTCAGTTCATCATCCTGTGCTTCATACACCAGTGAAACCAGCTGCTGAAGAGTCTCTTTAGAGAACCTGAACACACACAGACAGAACAGCACTTGTCAGTTTGTGAAACAGGTTGATTTACTCACAAAAATGGACCAACTGATCTGAACACAGACCTGATAGTCAGAGGTTCCTGGAGACCCAACAGAGCTGTGAGAGACAGAGACTCTGATTTACACTCAGTGAGATCCAAACACTGAACAGACAACAGTCTCAGGAGAGACATCAAGCTGCTCAGGATATGAGAGAGATTTTGCTTTGAGCCTTTTGTGAGCAGTGAAAACTCCTCTGTGGTCAGTGGAAAAGGAGCATTCAATGACCTCAGCGCTCTGAACATCTTTACTAACAGTTTGTCTTCCAGACTGTCAAAGATAAAATCAAATCATAAAATCATGAGAAACATTCATTAGTTCATTTAAGGATGATTTAAATGGTAAGAATGCAGATAATCAATCTAACCTCAGTTTCTGCAGGTGTTTAATGTGTTTGAAGAGCAGTTTGAGTCCTCTGAGAGAGATGACGCTTGTGATCAGAGTCAGGTTTAGTTTTGAGGGTGAACGGCCCAGAACTCTCCCCACAGATCTGCAGGTGCTGCTGGGTAATTTTCCACTCAGAGTGACGGTGAAGTCTAAAGCCTGGAGCAGAGGAGTCACCTGATCTGCCTTCACTCTGGGCCCAAACACTTTACATAGTGAAGGGATGAACCGCTCAGCATTCCTACAGAATGAGGATTTAATGAATGAAAATGGTTAAACATATATAAAATTATTGTGTCATGGTAATATTCAAGCATACTGATTTACAATATGTGGTTGAAAAAGCTTATATTTTAAATTAAATATAAAGAAATTTAAAATGGTATTTAAAAAGTATTTAACACAGACCTGAGCTGTGAGATGTAGGGCAGACACTGGAGGAATCCCCTCACTTCACTCTCTTCATCTGTCCAGTCTCTCAGCTCTACTGGTTTCTTCTCTGTTTGGAGTTTCAGCACTTCTAGGAGGATGGAGCTCTTTCTCTCTGAGAGCTTTATGATCCAGACTGCAGGAGCTGACTGATAAATTGGCTGTAATGCTGGAAGGACACTCCTGCCTGTTTGAGTCTCATAGTCCTTCACATGTGAACACAGATCCAGCAGGAAATCACAGTGTTCAACCTGATACTCATCATCATAATAATTCTCATCATAGGGGAAAGATGTGTAGCTGCACACAGATGTTAATAGTTCAGTGTAATTTTCTTCTGTATTTGCATCAAACTCTGATGCTGAAACAAACAGATTCAGCAGAATCTTTACAGCAGCTTTTCTCTCCATGTAGATAATGTAATGAAATCTGTGGAGATACACACAAAATTATCACTTTATTGTACAGTGTAGGAGAAAATAAAATACTGAAAAAAGAGACTGAATTATCAATTAATATAAAAACATTTATTTGTTTTTTTAATTAATTTATTTTATTTTTTTCACAATTCAGTTTTAACTTCATTCAGTTTATATTTCAGTTGTAGTATCTGGTTGTGTATAGAGTATGTTATTAATATAATCCTAATTTGAATAATTAGTAAGTAAAGTATTTTTGTAGCTTCTATCTTTCAGAATCTAAACAAAATTAAAAAACAAAGTTTGAGTAATTTAATTTCCTTAAAAACAATTGATTTCAAACACATGTAACTGGCACATTTGATATGAAGGTAAACCTGTGTCAGACAGACAGTTTCTACACTGTGTTTGTTTTCTTGACAGAAACACTTAATCTAGATCCATTACAGTCAAGTGCAGTTTTGTTCTGTGTATTACGTCACATCAGTAATCACGTTTGCATGCACTTTAAACATTCAATTTTAATTGGGCTAAAACAATTATTAGTCTTTTAAAATGTTATGAACATTTTTTCAGTCCAGTTGAAATTGTACTGGTTTGAAGATGGATTAACAGTCAACAGATAATGTGATTGTATCTTGGCTTCATCCAGCATGTTAATCAGACTACAATTGTCCTCGTCATTGTGCACTAACTGTGAAAGTCAAGGGTAATGTGTTATGATTTTTAATCCTGCAAATATTTGATTATGTATTGTGTGATGTATATTTGGACAGAGAGATGAAGATTGTAGCTCGACTATGCTAAACCCCACTGTAGCTCAATTATAACCGCATATATAAACGTACTGTGTGCTACATGAAGCGGCTACAATAGAAATACATGAACAAAACTGAGAGAAGGATTTGATGAACAGATCTACTTACAAAACGACTGTCAGCGGCCAGCTACATAAACACAGCCGCTAAATTAAGTCATAAGAACTAGTCTGAACAACCAGCAATTAGTTAGGACTAATCAGTCTTACTTTACAGATTCAAATTACACCAATCTACCTTTTTATGTAACTGAACAGTTATGATGATTGGTCTTAAAGAAAAAACTATGAAATGACTAACTTGTAAGACTAGTCTGAGAAGTTTATGCATCTGACCGCTGTGGTGTTGACAAAACCACACTTCAATTCAGTGTTTTTAATTTTGGTTCAAATTCACATATATATTGTCGGTAACACTTTAGAATACTGATCCTTCATTAATGAATAACTACACAGGAACAAATGAGTAATGCATTATATTAACACTCTAGTAACTACTACTAACTAACAAGAAACTCTGATTAATGAATTAGTAAGTAATAGTGCTCAGTTGAATGTGGTAGTTCACTATTAGCTAATCAGTAACTACTGTTTTTTCATTCCTCCCACAGAACTACTAAGAACTACTATATACAGGCTCATAATTAACATGAATAATGCATAATGTATAATTAATTCTAAAGTAAAGGTCATGGTAACCCACTAGTAATGACTGAAGTATTACCAAATCCTTCAGTAGGAATTACTAATTATTTAGATAAGTATTCTAAAGTGAAAAACATGATAACTCTCTAGTAACTACTGGAGTCATTGTAAACTTTTGAGGTTTTTGTAAAGTATTGGATAGTAATAACTCAAGAGTTACTACATAATTCTAAAGGAACTACTACTTATTTGGATCAGTATTCTAAAGTGAAGATCATAGTAACCCACTAGTAATTACTCAAGTGTTACCAAATACATCAGAAGAAATTACTGTACAAAACTGTACAAAAATGTACAAAAACCTCAAAAGTTTACAATGACTCCAGTAGTTACTAGAGAGTTATCATGTTTTTCTTTTTAGAATACTGATCCAAATAATTAGTAATTCCTTCTGAAGGATTTGGTAATTCTTCAGTCATTACTAGTGGGTTACCATGACCTTTACTTTAGAATTAATTATACATTAATTATGAACCTGTATATAGTAGTTCTTAGTAGTTCTCTGGGAGGTGTAAAAAAATAGTAGTTACTGATTAGCTAATAGTGAACTACCACCTTCAACTGAGCACTATTACTTACTAGTTCATTAATCAGAGTTTCTTGTTAGTTAATAGTAGTTACTAGAGTGTTAATAATGTATTACTCATTTGTTCCTGTGTAGTTATTCATTAATGAAGGATCAGTATTCTAAAGTGTTACCATATTGTCTACCCAACATACACAGTGATTTCATTAATGTTATTGTGAGCACTGAATACAATAATCAAGCATGGCTGGTCTGTTCCCAATGAAACTCTCACCTGAGTTGTGAGATGTAGGGCAGACACTGGAGGAATCCCCTCACTTCACTCTCTTCATCTGTCCAGTCTATCAGCTCTACTGATTTCTTCTCTGTTTGGAGTTTCAGCACTTCTAGGAGGATGGAGCTCTTTCTCTCCGAGAGCTTTATTCTCCAGACTGCAGGAGCTGACTGATAAATTGGCTGTAATGCTGTTTGAGTCTCATAGTCCTTCACATGTGAACACAGATCCAGCAGGAAATCGCAGTGTTCATCCTGATGCTCATCATAAATGTCATCTTTGTCACAACAGACAAATGATCTGTAGCTGCACACAGATGTTAACAGCTCAATGAAATTCTCTCCTGTAGTTGAAACACACTTTGAAGCTGCAACAGTCAGATTCAGCAGAAACTGGGCAGCAGATTTTCTCCTCTCAAAAATGAAAGAATATTCATGAATTCTGTGGAGAGACAAAATGAGAAAGTTAATGTCCAGAGCTGGATAAAATAAAATACTACAGTAAATGAGCAGAGTTTTTTCCATCTACTGTTTCTTATGGCTGAAACAAATGTTTATCTGTCTTTCAGATACAATTATAAAATGAATACGTATTTTAAGAATTGGGCTTTTCTGGGATTTTTTTTGTGTGTCTCAAACATGGCGGTCTTTCACCAGGGTCTCACCTGAGCTGTGAGATGTAGGGCAGACACTGGAGGAATCCCCTCACTTCACTCTCTTCATCTGTCCAGTCTATCAGCTCTACTGATTTCTTCTCTGTTTGGAGTTTCAGCACTTCTAGGAGGATGGAGCTCTTTCTCTCTGAGAGGTCTATCCAGACTGCAGGAGCTGACTGATAAATTGGCTGTAATGCTGGAAGGACACTCCTGCCTGTTTGAGTCTCATAGTCCTTCACATGTAAACACAGATCCAGCAGGAAATCACAGTGTTCAACCTGATACTCATCATCATCATAATAATCCTCATCATAGGGGAAAGATGTGTAGCTGCACACAGATGTTAATAGTTCAGTGTAATTTTCTTCTGTATTTTCATCAAACTCTGATGCTGAAACAAACAAATTCAGCAGAAACTTTACAGCAGCTTCTCTCTTCATGTAGAAAATGTCCCAAAATCTGTGGAGATACACACATAATTATCACTTTATTGTCCAGTGAAGGAGAATATAAAATACTGAAAAAAATGAATTATTGAATTATTATTAATTAATATAAAACATATATGAACATAAGTTGGTGGTGATTTTTCCCCCCACAATTCAGTTTTAACTATTCATTCAGTTTATATTTCAGTTGTAGTGGCTGGTTGTGTATAGAGTATGTTATTAATATAATCCCAAATTGAATATATTTAGTAACTTAAGTATTTTTGTAGCTTCTATCTTTTGGAATCTAAACAAAATTTAAAAACAAAGTTTGATTAAATTAATTTCCTTAAACCATTGATTTCAAATACATGTAAATGGCACATATTGAGTTGATATGAAGGTAAACCTGTGTCAGACAGACAGTTTCTACACTGTGTTTGTTTTCTGATTGACAGAAACACTTAATCTAGAGCTCCATTAAAGTCAAGTGCTGTTTTGTCCTGTGTATTACGTCACATCAGTAATCACGTTTACATGCGCTTTAAACATTAAATTTCAGTTGGGCTAAAACAATTATTAGTCTTTTAAAATGTAATGTAAATTTTTCAGTCCAGTTAAAATTATTCTGGTTTGGTGTTTCTGAAGATGGATTAACAGTCAACAGATAATGTGATTGTATCTTGGCTTCATCCAGCATGTTAATCAGACTACAATTGTCCTCATCATTGTGCACTAACTGTGAAAGTCAAGGGTAATGTGTGATGATTTTTAATCCTGCAAATATTTGATTATGTATTGTGTGATATATATTTGGACAGAGAGATGAAGATTGTAGCTCAACTAGGCCTATGCGAAACCCCACTGTAGCTCGATTATAACTGGCATGTGACGGTATCAAATTGTCATGTTGCGATAATTGCTGAAGCTTTTATCACGGTATACGGTATTATCACGGTATTGAAATAAGTTGCAAAAAAGTGTTGTCATACTATAACAGGTTTAAGAATTCTTTTTCTTATCCACCTTATTCCTATGCCCCATGACGCTTTGCGTGAATTATGAGTGTAGCTTTCGTTAAGCTGTAAACAGTCAGTGAAAGGATCGCTCTATGAACGCAATAATACGTTTTATTTTTAAATTGGGTACACTGAGATGACATTATTCTACTCACCCTTCAACCAACGAACATTAAAAGGACTTTTAAAAGTGTAAAAGCATCAACAAGGTACTTTCAACAGGCCATGAAAAAGCGCGATTCTTTCCACAACAATAACGGACGGGTTAAATATAACTATAGGCAGGGGTTAAATTGAGCTGGGGCCGTCCGGGCTTAATGGCTTATCAGGACTCGACATTAACGCTTAATTTTTTGAAGGGGCAAGAGAAAGAGAGTTTTACTTGTCCTGATTAAAACATCAATAACAAAAATAGCTAGGGAATCACCAAAACGCAAGCATGATTCTATTACATCTAGTGTAATTGCCGATTTATAATGGATAATAATAATATATAATGTATAATGTGCTGACAGTAATGAGGTTGCGCTGTTGAGGCTCACGCAGCCTCTCGAGGAGAAATCGAAACAAATGAGTGCAGCACAAAGAAAACATGCTGCTGTAAAAATTCAAAATGTGGAGGTTTTTTATATTTATAACATATGATACAGTTACGTAACATCACTCGATCAAGAGTGCTGTTTTCCGCGTTATTGGAATCACGATTGAAAATGTGACACTTTTATACATTCAATAATAAGTTAATTAAGTAAATTCAATACAAGTTAATAAAGTCACTTACATTTTAGACGTATTACTGACTGTTTTTGTTCTATTTCAGCAGTGAAAATAGTTCCTGATCACAATAGAACCATAGCGCATCTCTCACAGCAACACTTAGCTGCGTTTTATTACTGAATGATTCAGCGTTTTGAACGAATCGTTTGAATGAATGACTAGGACAGTCACTTGCCGCCACCTACTGGCGGTTCAGTTTCATATTTACATTTCTTATTTGTATATTCAAAAATATTTAAAGAGTATCATAACATTATTTAATGCAGTTGTAATTTTTCAGTGTAAATTATTTGAGTCATAACAGTCCTGCTTTATTTTTCTTATTGAATTTATTGATCAAATGTAAAAAATTTGAAATAAAAGATGAAGCATGTAATAAGATTAGGGGGAAAAATGCCCTTGGGGTAAATATCACAAAGATATAAATATGCAAAAGCTGATGGAACACTTTTGAGAATATAGCTTCAGAATAAATTATATTTACACCAAAAAAAATCCAGTTTTTTCCAGACAAGCAACTTTTTTGCTCGGACAAGTGACCAATTTTCTTGTCCAAAGGACAAGCACATGACAAGGCTTTATGTCAAACCCTGTATTTTGTATTGATATGCTCTCCTTTAGGCCTACAAAAAGATTTTATTGTTATCAGATGTAGCTTTGCACACTGCCAGCATCTAGAATGATTTTGATCTGCATTTTAGTGTTCATAGCAGAGGGCTCTGTCGACTTATTTTTTACAGTTTGTCAAATGATAAGATTTTGTAGGCTTTGCATACACGTGCACTCCTCGAAAGCCTGAAACCACAGAGCCCCCCCCATAACAAATTCCAATTTAACCCCTGACTATAGGGATATATATCTGTATTATGTAGCCTAATATACATTGCCTTAATAAAAAAATGTTCATGAGCTTCAGCATTGCGTGATACTATTTCAAAGTGATTTCCATCATTTTTACAGATAATAAATTGTATTTACCTGTGAAAACAAACCTGGAAAGAGACGAGAGATTCTTCGTGCATTCCAGTGAATTATTAATGGGATATATCGTAAATTATATCGGGAGAACAGACCACAAATGTGCAGTATATGTTGTCCTTTTTCATACTATTACAGCGGTATGCAAAGGGACAAAAGAAAATAATCACGAGGATAGAAAGCAGCGACTGAAAAGAGCTCTTGCCATATTCTTGTTATAACATGTTATGTTAAAATACCAAGCGTTACGTTATTCTCATGATGTCTGAAAATAAAACATGAAAGAAAAAATGATAGCTCATTCTGTCAAACTGACGGATAAGCTTTATTTGTAGGGCAACCTTATGATTTGAAACGATTCGTTTCAGTCTTTTTAAATGGAAGTTCTCCAAACCGGAAGTGCAACCCATAATTCGAAACGCAGTAGGCTAGTCAGGAATAAGGTGGATAACAGAAAGAACTCTGAACATTTAAATACAATAACACAATACACACACACACAAAAAAATTCTAAAGTAAAATGTTTCAAACAGATTAAAGTGCAAAAGAATTATAAAGAACAACAGGTAACACTTTACAATAAGGTCTCATTATTTAACGTTAGTTAATGCATTAACTAAGATTAAGATTGAGCATTAGCTACATTTGTTACAGAAGGTACTATTTTTTGTTAATGTTAGTTAAAAAATACAACTGATCATTGTTAGTTTTAGCTCAGGTCCATTAATAATTAGAACTTTTTATTTTAGTAATGTTATTAAACTTTAACTAAGAAATTAACATTAATAAATGCTTTATAAGTATTTTTCATTGTCAGTTTGGTAATAATAAATTAACATGTTAACTAATGAAGCCTTATGTCACTAAGTTTACTGAACAATAACAAATAATCAGAACATTTTCAATCATTATAGGGCATGTTGTAGTCCAGATTAAAATATAAAAAATGTTTAAGTTTGAAAGTAAATAGCCTATTAAGTCTTTAAGTATTATTTGGTGCTGTGATGAACAACATTGCGAATACAAAAAACTGAATGGCTGCTGAAGCATTTTAATTACTGTCAAAGAGCTTAGAACCCAAGAGGCGACACTTTGATACTTTTTGGGTAACAGCCACTAGATGGCGCTCCGGTAGCGCGGCCGCCATTATGGAGTGAAAATACTAACTGGACCATAGAATCCTTCACATCTTACGCATCCAAAATCGGCGAATTTCACTGCCAAATCAGAAGCGCAATAGAACAGTTTTTTTTTAATTAAGTCACCAGTAAATTGTATGGCTCCCACAGTAAATGCTGTATTGTCTTATATATGTTTTATTTTACCAGTTGTGAAATCCAACCATTCAACCATCTGAGGTAACGTAGTTAGCCTACTTTATTGAGTATTTCCATTTTATGCAACTTTATACATTTATTAATAGTAAATTAATAATTAATAAATTTAAGATCATCATGTTTGCAGCGAACAATATATTTCAGGCCTAGTGGAGTAATAGTAATAGTATCTAGGTCTGAATTGAAAAATAGGCTATATTGTACGTTTTAATGGATCACACTACATACATAATGATCTTATAATACATGATCTCCTAAACTCTGGAACAATCTTCCTAGCATTGTTCGGGAAGCAGACACACTCTGTCAGTTTAAATCTAGACTAAAAACGCATTTCTTTAACCTGGCATACACATAACACATTACCAATTTATATTTTCAAATCCGTTAAAGGATTATTAGGCTGCACAAATTATGTCAGCCGGAACCGGGAACACTTCCTATAACACATGATGTACTCGTTACATCAGAAGAAGAATGGCATCTACGCTAATATTAGTCTTTCTGGTTTTCCCGAGGTTCACCGTAGTCAACCGGATCCGGGCCGTATCCAGGTGAGACCAAGGACCTGCGCCTTGACACGACCACAACGCAGCCCTGAAGTATCAGCAGAGATTGAGTCAACTAGATCATCCACTGTGAGGGCCTCATCGACACGACAGCCACAACACAGTTCCTCAACAACCGTCCATAACGGCGTGATGAATATGATCCTCAATTGGATGGAACTGGAATAAATACTTTGAATGTTGCGATCCTATTGGACTTACGATGGCAACCTGAATCGTAACAAAGCACTGTTGGCCAGAGGAGAACTGGCCCCCCGACTAAGCCTGGTTTCTCCCAAGGTTTTTTTCTCCATTTAAACACCTATTTGCCACTTGTCTGCCACCTGATGTCACCTGATGGAGTTTGGGTTCCTTGCCGCTGTCGCCTTTGGCTTGCTTAGTTGGGGACACTTGACATTTGACTTAACATTTGATATTCAACAGTGCTTTGATCTGCCTGCATTGACACTATTCTTTAAGAGCTGCTGTGCAGCCAAATAATGTACCAGTTATCAATGTAAAGCTGCTTTGACACAATCTACATTGTAAAAAGCGCTATATAAATAAAGGTGACTTGACTTGACTTGACATGATGCATTGCTGTGTCCGTTATCGCATAATTCCCACTTTTGGACACTTTTACTTCAATGGACATTAGACAACACTGCAAAATCAAGCTGTTATATTCATATATTTATTGTTCAACATTCCCAATTTTTCTGATGCATGTCCTTAATTTAATTTCATATGTTGGTAATAATTAATTGTTTATAAGCCTTTTAGAGAATTTTAACCCAAACTGACTGGGTTTCTAGAGAGAAAAGGTTGTGGAAAAAGTGGAAGACTTAAACACAAAGTGTGTAAAATAAACTGTAAAAAGGATTTGATGATCACTAGTGATAGTATTTTATTCTGTGTTGTCATCATTCAGGTTGGATTTCAGCTTTAATGTACGTTTTTTTTTTTTTTTTTTTTTAACAAAGCATCTGATATTGCCATAGAAACTAGTGGGCTGCCGACTCGCTTTCACCCCAAAATGGCGGAAACGCAGGGCCGCTGCTGGGCGCCGGTATTGCAATGGAACGTTCCATTGAGTGTCGCTTCTTGTTAGTGTATATTCTTTGTTACTGTTCAGTAGCTCAGCTGCTTTGTTTACGCGGTTTCCGGGGTAACCGCTGCACTTCTGTTCCATCAGCGCCCTCTGCTGTCAGAGAGTGAACGTGCACTTTCATTCAGTGTGTCTCCTTCACTCGTTCTGCCATGTGCTTCATATGCACGTCGGGCTTGTTTACATCTGAGTGCGCGTTTTTTTGACGCAGCATACAGTGGTGTTGTGCATTTTATACGGTTGATGGGTAAAGTATTCTTAAAATGTATTATAAAAATGTTAATAATTCATAATAATAATTATTTACGGTATTTTGAAGTTCCCACGATAACAATATCGTGCATATTCACGTATTACCGAATATCGGCACATGTCTGAACCGCATATATAAACATACTGTGAGCTGCATGAAGCTGCTACATGAAATACAGAGACTGACTGAACAAGAGTGAGAGAACGTGAAAGTGACATGTGAAGGCCAAGTATGATAAGCCATACTCTGAATTCGTCCTCTGCATTTAACCCATCCAGTGCACACACATTAGGAGTAGCGAGGAGTGAACACACACACACACACACACAGGTTTGTTTTGCTATCTTAGTGAGGACATTTCATAGGCGTAATGGTTTTTATACTGTACAAACTGTACATTCTATCCCCCTACACTACCCCTAAACCTACCCATCACAGAAAACATTATGCATTTGTACATTTTTAATAAAACATTGTTTAGTATGTTTTTAAAGCTATTTTAAATATGAGGACTCATGAAATGTCCTCATAAAACATGTTTATGCCGTAATACCAGTGTAATACCCATGTCATTATACAAATTTGTGTCCTCATAAATCATGAAAACAAGCACACACACACACACACACACACACACACACACACTGTAAACCGTGGACATACACACCCGGAGTGATTGGGGGTTAGGTGCCTTGCTCAAGGGCACCTCAGTCATTTCCTTCCGGTATTGAGAATCTAACCCGCAACCTTTGGGTTACCAGCCTGACTCTCTAACCATTAGGCCACGACTGCCCCAAAGGATTTAAACAACAGATCTACTTACAAAACTACTGCCAGCAGCCAGTAGGGGTGTTGAAATGAATCGGTTCTACGATGCATCACGATGCGGACGTGGACGATTCTGCATCGATGCAGTAATAGACCATAATCGATTATATCCTACTGACATTTCTCTGACATCATTTGTTGCATATTCACTTTGAGCATTAGTGTAAAATGGTGGAGGGAGGTGAAACACAAAAGCGAGTAATAAAAAAATGCACCCACTATCTTAATATTTACAGCGTGCAAGCATGTGTGTGTGAGTGTGTAAGAGAGAGAGCGTGTGTGTGCGAATGTGTGTGAGCGTTATTGTAACAAGAACACTACTTGATAATTTCATGCGCTTTTAGTATTTACTAGTGTTTATTAGTTCTAAATACTCCTGTCATATGCTGTGTTCAGACTTCAGTTTTGTTTGATGTTTGCTACAGTCAGGAAGTGTATTTTCTTGGAGCAGATAAAATAAAAAGGGAGTTCATATATCTGACTGCTTATCGTTGACGAAAATGTAGCCATGTGCAGTAATATTGAAAACTGAGCATGCAACGCATCGTGATGCATCATGGAATCGAACTGAATCATTGACATGATAATCATAATCGAATTGAATCATGAGACCAGTGACGATTCACACCCCTAGCGGTCAGCTGCATAAACACAGCCGCTAAATTAAGACTGTGTCATAAGAACTAGTCTGACCAACTAGCAATTAGTCAGGACTAATCAGTCTTTACTTACTACCTAACACAAATATATGGGAATATACTGCAAAATATAATGCAATATATTACATAATACATTTCCATATATGGGAAACTAGTGCTTATATTTTTCAATATACTGCAATATATGCATTGACCATGTATGGCTATATATTGATACATATAAAATATTTATAAATGACAAAAAGACAAAAATAGAATTACATGTAATATTCATGAAGTTTTATCCTTTATTGTGTACATATATTGCACATACATGTTCCCATATAAATGTGAATGTATGTACACACATATATACACATTCACAGAATGAGTTTTTTGAGGTTACCATTGTGCTGAAGAGTAGAGCCTGTGGTTAGATTGACGATTGGCCGAACAACATTCAAACTATATATTACTTTTTAAAAAGTAATGGCTGTGCACTCAGTCATAGTCACAGTCTCTTTGCTAAATACTTTAGTACACACTTGTGCTATGGTTAACTAGCTATATATGAAAATATGAAACATATATAATGTAAATAATTATGAAATATATTACATTATATATTTCCATACGTGTGTGTAAATACTGCATGAGTAAATATATGTTCTTTATGCACATGCAGCACCTTCTTATCCCATCTGTATGTTATGAAGTGTATTACTGAATATAAAATTACAAACATGAGACACAAGTAAAAATATATTGTCACATATTTTCAATATACGAAAGCAGCAATTCCTTATGTATTATTCAATATATTGTAATATATTATATATTTACAAAATATATTATTCTGTATATTTTCTAATATACCGTTAAATCATTTAATATATTGATCATTCATATATTAGGAAATATATTTTCTTTGTGTAAGGGTTGTAAGACTAGTCTAAGAAGTTTACGCAACCAGCCGCTGTGGTGTTGACAAAACCACACTTCAATTCAGTGTTTTCAATTCTGGTTCACTTTCAGATATATATTGTCTACCCAACTTATACATTAATTTCATTAATTGTATTGTGAACTCTGAATACAATAATCAAGCATGGGTGGTCTGTTCTCCATAAAACTCTCACCTGAGCTGTGAGATGTAGGGCAGACACTGGAGGAATCCCCTCACTTCACTCTCTTCATCTGTCCAGTCTATCAGCTCTACTGGTTTCTTCTCTGTTTGGAGTTTCAGCACTTCTAGGAGGATGGAGCTCTTTCTCTCTGAGAGCTTTATTCTCCAGACTGCAGGAGCTGACAACTGATAAATTGGCTGTAATGCTGGAAGGACACTCCTGCCTGTTTGAGTCTCATAGTCCTTCACATGTGAACACAGATCCAGCAGGAAATCACATCTCTCATAATTCACAGATGACAGCAGTTTCTTCACAGTTTCTTCTATTGTCTCTTTCTGGTGGAGCGCAGCTTGCTGACACAAATCCAGTATAAATAATCTCTTTCTTTTCTCCCATGATTCAGCTGTTTTATTTTGTGGTTCAACAAATCTAAAGAAAGAGTGAACAAGATTCAGTAAGAGATGACAAAGGAGACAAATAAAGATTCTTGAAATTAATCAAACAGTTTGTCAGATAATACCTAAGGTCTGTAATTGATCAGTGAAAAGTGACGAACAGATGTTTTTATAAATATCTTTAGTTTTCAGTTTTGCCCTGAGGTGAATTTTTTTTCTGGCAAAATATCAAAAATGATACGGGAAAGTATTAAATTTAAAATTAAATATTAAAATTAAATTTTTCAAACAAAAAAAGAGGGTATAACTGCGAATAAACAAACATAATGAAAAAAAAATATATATAGTAATTTAAACAATTTCCTGAAATCACAAATTTAAAATGACTAATTTAATTAACAGATTAGGTTGATGTTAAAGTACATCTTTGTCAGACAGAAGGTCGCTCCACCATTATTGATTCATCACTAAACACTTTGGCTGCATTTACACTGTCAACCAATTCCATTGGTATTGCCCGAGACTTTTTGGTCTAAATCATACATCCCTAGTTACCAAGGTCGATATTAGCAGGGCCAAATTCTTCCCTTTTCTCCTGTGAATAAGCCACAGTATTATGTTTGTTGACCAATAAACCATTAATAAGATGTCACTATATTATGAAAAAAACTTTTCAGACCCCCCAAAAATCGCATAAGTTGAAACCAAGCTGTCAAATGGCTTGTTTTTAATATGACTGTATTTAAAATTGAGTGAAAATATTAAAATAATTACAAACATATTGTCAAGACCCCTTAAATCTATGTTCAAGTGGACAGACATGAAAATAAAATAAAATAAAATAATTTAAAAAATTTTGTTTAATTTCTTTCCTGCTCTCAGCGTATTTTGGCTCATTATTAAAGGATTAGTTCACTTCAGAATTAAAACTTCCTGATAATTTACTCACCTCCATGTCATCCAAGATCTTCATGTCTTTCTTTCTTCCGTCGAAAAGAAATTACGTTTTTTGAGGAAAACATTCTAGGATTTTTCTCTATATAGTGGACTTCAACGGCTACCAACGGGTTAAAGGTCCAAATTGCAGTTTCAGTGCAGCTTTAAAGGGCTCTACACGATCCCAGACGAGGAATAAGGGTCCTATCTAGTGAAACGATCGGTCATTTTCTAAAAAAAAAAAACAAAAAAAAAAACACTGCCTTAATTACTGTCCTCCACAGGTCAAAGTTTGAACTAAAATCTTATCTACTACATGCTCGTGCAAGTATTTAAGAATTAGTTTAAACTTTGGCTTGTAGAGGGCAGTAATACACTTAGCAGTGTCTACACTGCCGGAATTCTACAAGAAGAAGAAGAGAGCTAGTGCAAGATAAGCATTTGTGGTTAAAAAGTATATAATTTTTAATTTTTTTTTTTTAGGAAATGAGAAATGGCCGATCATTTCGCTAGATAAGACCCTTATTCCTCGTCTGGGATCATGAAGAGCCCTTTAAAGCTGCACTGAAACAGTTACCAACCTTCAACCCATTGGTAACTGTTGAAATCCACTACATGGAGAAAAACCCTGGAATGTTTTGCTCAAAAACCATAATTTCTTTTCGACTGAAGAAACAAAGACATAAACATCTTGGATGACATGGGGGTGAGTAAATTATCAGGAAGTTTTAATTACTAATCCTTTAATGTTAATGCAGTCAGTTCCATCTCAAGTGAATGTAAACAGTAAGAAAAAAAAAATTGGATAGGTATCAAACCAACGGATCTCTCTTACAGTATAAATGCAGCCAAAATCTTCAGCTACATTAAAACAATAGAAATTAAGCTTACATCACTAATGGATCTGATATGAATGTATTTCAAATTAATCTAAATTAACAACATTATTTATTAATGCATATAAATGACATTATTAAAATAAACTGAATCAAACTATGAGTGGAATTTTCCCATAAAGCTCTCACCTGAGCTGTGAGATGTAGGGCAGACACTGGAGGAATCCCCTCACTTCACTCTCTTCATCTGTCCAGTCTATCAGCTCTACTGGTTTCTTCTCTGTTTGGAGTTTCAGCACTTCTAGGAGGATGGAGCTCTTTCTCTCTGAGAGCTTTATTCTCCAGACTGCAGGAGCTGACAACTGATAAATTGGCTGTAATGCTGGAAGGACACTCCTGCCTGTTTGAGTCTCATAGTCCTTCACATGTGAACACAGATCCAGCAGGAAATCACATCTCTCATAATTCACAGATGACAGCAGTATCTTCACAGTTTCTTCTATTGTCTCTTTCTGGTGGAGCGCAGCTTGCAGACACAAATCCAGTATAAATAATCTCTTTCTTTTCTCCCATGATTCAGCTGTTTTATTTTGTGGTTCAACAAATCTAAAGATAGAATGAATAAGATTCTGTTAGAGATGACAAAGGAAAGGAAGTGTTAATATAAAAATGATCAACTGACACTGATCTACTGAAACAGCTTATAATATAAGCTTCAAATATAATCTGACACAATATGAGATCAGCAGGAGAACGAGTATTTCATCCTCTGAAGTTTGTGGTGAGAATCAGCATGTCAGTCTTGATCACTCTGTCGGGTTTATTTTGTTTTTATTATTTTTATTTTTACATTATCTCTTACAATTTAAATTATGCAAGGCGTAGTAGTAAATATAGTAAATTTATCAAATCATGGTAATAATACTCCAACAACTTTGATGTAATTTGTTCAGGTCAAAGTTCACACTGTATGAAGTACAAGTTTACAAAGTATATTTGACAAATTAAGCCTAAATTACAAATTGTCAGCAACACATGTGTAAACAGTTTTTGTTTGTTTGTTTTGTAAGGCTGTGATTCTGAAATCTATGATCATAATTGTTTACAGATACAAATTTGCTTTGTAAGAGTATGACACCAAAACACATTTGGTTTAGTTTACAGGCACAATGTGGACTTCTACTGCAGCTCAGTTACAAACACAAACACGATATATACAAAATAATCTGACAACAGTCACAGACATTAATAAACAAGTGTAAGATAAATTGTTCCCAAAAAGTGTGCATGTGTGCACCTGAAGTTCATCTATCTGGAGAAAGTACAGGCTTTTGAATCTATTGGTGATGGCAGAGTGGCCAACGCAATCTCACAGCAATTCGTATGTATTTTACGAGGTGGCTAATTCGTACGACCTCACTTGTACGTTTTCGTACTATTTGTCTAGACCCCAGTGATGGGTAGGTTTTGGGGCGGGGTTTGGGGTGGTCCTCCCTATGGATGCTTTTTGAAAAATTGTACACATTCATACGAGTGAGATTGAACAAATTTTAACGAATTAGCCACCTCATAAAATACGAATTGCCGTGAGATTGGGTTAATGTGGCTGATAAATAAAGCAAACTCCAACAGACTGTCTCAGAAAAGCTTTTTATTCTACTCTGTTTAAGAATTATCTATCATTAATTGTATTCGTTTTGGGGAATTAATGAAGTGTTTGGTATTTCTAAAAATTTTTTGCTGAGCAACATTAGAGACAGACTAACAATAGTAGCTCAGATTCTCTCCAGTGAGAATAGCTGCTCTGAGGAATATTGATTCAAAGTGGGGGAAAAAAAAAAAGATTAAATATTTTTTTCTAGTAATTGTCAAGTATAGTATTATTGATTGTTGCCAGATTGCCACATACAAGACTTTGTACTTTGTGTCAGCAACGATAACAATTAAACCAGTCAAAAATTTTACATTCATACTTTTACATTCGAAACAAATTTGCATCTGTAAAACTATAATGACTGTAGAGCTTGTATTTGCATCATTACAAAGACTAATGATTATGAATGTGTTGAGGGAAAAGAACACATTTTAAACTATTTAAAACGTATTTAAACTATAGTGCTTTCTGAGTCAGTGTCGGCTGCAAAGATGAAGTTGCCGACGCTGACAAAAAAAAGAGAGAGATATAAGACCTAAGCGCGCCACACTCCTCCGCATTAACACTAATTTACTTTTTGGACCATATAAAGATGTGTTTATTGACTTGTACAAACTCCTCTCTATATTTGAGAGATCTTTGTCCTGTCTCCGACATTTGAAGACATATAAGCAACTGTGGGGATGTCCGAAACAGCAGCTTGGCACATTTGGCCATCGGTCACAGAGAGCGAAGGCTGGTTTGAGACTTTAAATAGCAAGTAAATACATCCCAGTGCCTTTTGTTGTCATATGGACCCTTTTCGCAGACTGTGATGACGCGTTTTAAAGGTCATCAATATCGTAAATCCTGCAAAGTTTTTTTATATTTTCATTTTTTAAAAAACGTACGTACATTTATAACACTATACTTAGTATATTACCTTTGCATCAAATTACAAAAAACTAGTTAACGCTGCTGTGAGGGTGTTTCTAATACAGCGGCTATGGGAGTGATGGTAAAAATGACATCTTTCTCTCTTCTGACTGCCGTTCTCAATCGCTCTCTATTTTTTTCCTCTTTTTGAAAGTTGTGAAAACACTATTGTGGAGTTTTTCTTTTGCAAGAAGAAGAAGAGAGCTAGTGCAAGATAAGCATTTGTGGTTAAAAAGTATATAATTTTTAATTTTTTTTTTTTTAGGAAATGAGAAATGGCCGATCATTTCGCTAGATAAGACCCTTATTCCTCGTCTGGGATCATGAAGAGCCCTTTAAAGCTGCACTGAAACAGTTACCAACCTTCAACCCATTGGTAACTGTTGAAATCCACTACATGGAGAAAAACCCTGGAATGTTTTGCTCAAAAACCATAATTTCTTTTCGACTGAAGAAACAAAGACATAAACATCTTGGATGACATGGGGGTGAGTAAATTATCAGGAAGTTTTAATTACTAATCCTTTAATGTTAATGCAGTCAGTTCCATCTCAAGTGAATGTAAACAGTAAGAAAAAAAAAATTGGATAGGTATCAAACCAACGGATCTCTCTTACAGTATAAATGCAGCCAAAATCTTCAGCTACATTAAAACAATAGAAATTAAGCTTACATCACTAATGGATCTGATATGAATGTATTTCAAATTAATCTAAATTAACAACATTATTTATTAATGCATATAAATGACATTATTAAAATAAACTGAATCAAACTATGAGTGGAATTTTCCCATAAAACTCTCACCTGAGCTGTGAGATGTAGGGCAGACACTGGAGGAATCCCCTCACTTCACTCTCTTCATCTGTCCAGTCTATCAGCTCTACTGGTTTCTTCTCTGTTTGGAGTTTCAGCACTTCTAGGAGGATGGAGCTCTTTCTCTCTGAGAGCTTTATTCTCCAGACTGCAGGAGCTGACAACTGATAAATTGGCTGTAATGCTGGAAGGACACTCCTGCCTGTTTGAGTCTCATAGTCCTTCACATGTGAACACAGATCCAGCAGGAAATCACATCTCTCATAATTCACAGATGACAGCAGTTTCTTCACAGTTTCTTCTATTGTCTCTTTCTGGTGGAGCGCAGCTTGCTGACACAAATCCAGTATAAATAATCTCTTTCTTTTCTCCCATGATTCAGCTGTTTTATTTTGTGGTTCAACAAATCTAAAGATGGAATGAATAAGATTCTGTTAGAGATGACAAAGGAAAGGAAGTGTTAATATAAAAATGATCAACTGACACTGATCTACTGAAACAGCTTATAATATAAGCTTCAAATATAATCTGACACAATATGAGATCAGCAGGAGAACGAGTATTTCATCCTCTGAAGTTTGTGGTGAGAATCAGCATGTCAGTCCTGATCACTCTGTCGGGTTTATTTTGTTTTTATTATTTTTATTTTTACATTATCTCTTACAATTTAAATTATGCAAGGCGTAGTAGTAAATATAGTAAATTTATCAAATCATGGTAATAATACTCCAACAACTTTGATGTAATTTGTTCAGGTCAAAGTTCGCACTGTATGAAGTACAAGTTTACAAAGTATATTTGACAAATTAAGCCTAAATTACAAATTGTCAGCAACACATGTGTAAACAGTTTTTGTTTGTTTGTTTTGTAAGGCTGTGATTCTGAAATCTATGATCATAATTGTTTACAGATACAAATTTGCTTTGTAAGAGTATGACACCAAAACACATTTGGTTTAGTTTACAGGCACAATGTGGACTTCTACTGCAGCTCAGTTACAAACACAAACACGATATATACAAAATAATCTGACAACAGTCACAGACATTAATAAACAAGTGTAAGATAAATTGTTCCCAAAAAGTGTGCATGTGTGCACCTGAAGTTCATCTATCTGGAGAAAGTACAGGCTTTTGAATCTATTGGTGATGGCAGAGTGGCCAACGCAATCTCACAGCAATTCGTATGTATTTTACGAGGTGGCTAATTCGTACGACCTCACTTGTACGTTTTCGTACTATTTGTCTAGACCCCAGTGATGGGTAGGTTTTGGGGCGGGGTTTGGGGTGGTCCTCCCTATGGATGCTTTTTGAAAAATTGTACACATTCATACGAGTGAGATTGAACAAATTTTAACGAATTAGCCACCTCATAAAATACGAATTGCCGTGAGATTGGGTTAATGTGGCTGATAAATAAAGCAAACTCCAACAGACTGTCTCAGAAAAGCTTTTTATTCTACTCTGTTTAAGAATTATCTATCATTAATTGTATTCGTTTTGGGGAATTAATGAAGTGTTTGGTATTTCTAAAAAATTTTTGCTGAGCAACATTAGAGACAGACTAACAATAGTAGCTCAGATTCTCTCCAGTGAGAATAGCTGCTCTGAGGAATATTGATTCAAAGTGGGGGAAAAAAAAAAAGATTAAATATTTTTTTCTAGTAATTGTCAAGTATAGTATTATTGATTGTTGCCAGATTGCCACATACAAGACTTTGTACTTTGTGTCAGCAACGATAACAATTAAACCAGTCAAAAATTTTACATTCATACTTTTACATTCGAAACAAATTTGCATCTGTAAAACTATAATGACTGTAGAGCTTGTATTTGCATCATTACAAAGACTAATGATTATGAATGTGTTGAGGGAAAAGAACACATTTTAAACTATTTAAAACATATTTAAACTATAGTGCTTTCTGAGTCAGTGTCGGCTGCAAAGATGAAGTTGCCGACGCTGACAAAAAAAAGAGAGAGATATAAGACCTAAGCGCGCCACACTCCTCCGCATTAACACTAATTTACTTTTTGGACCATATAAAGATGTGTTTATTGACTTGTACAAACTCCTCTCTATATTTGAGAGATCTTTGTCCTGTCTCCGACATTTGAAGACATATAAGCAACTGTGGGGATGTCCGAAACAGCAGCTTGGCACATTTGGCCATCGGTCACAGAGAGCGAAGGCTGGTTTGAGACTTTAAATAGCAAGTAAATACATCCCAGTGCCTTTTGTTGTCATATGGACCCTTTTCGCAGACTGTGATGACGCGTTTTAAAGGTCATCAATATCGTAAATCCTGCAAAGTTTTTTTATATTTTCATTTTTTAAAAAACGTACGTACATTTATAACACTATACTTAGTATATTACCTTTGCATCAAATTACAAAAAACTAGTTAACGCTGCTGTGAGGGTGTTTCTAATACAGCGGCTATGGGAGTGATGGTAAAAATGACATCTTTCTCTCTTCTGACTGCCGTTCTCAATCGCTCTCTATTTTTTTCCTCTTTTTGAAAGTTGTGAAAACACTATTGTGGAGTTTTTCTTTTGCTATTTGAGCAAATGGAAACACAAAAAATATATTTAATGTATTCTCTCATTCACCGCTATAGAATTTTACCCAACTATGACGACTTCCGCTTCTGAGAAACCCGGAAATGTGAAAAGGGTCTACTGCCATTGACTGAAATTGCCATTGACTGAAATCAGTGAACGTCTGCCTATTAAAAAAAAAAAAAAAATCTTTGGAAACCGACTGATCTTTGTACTTGTTTAATTTCATAAAATAAAAAATTGTATTTATATTGTGCTGAGTCAAATAATAATGTATTAAAATTTTAAAAATCGAGTGAAAGAGTTTTCCTCATATTTATTTTATTATTCATATAAAAAATAAAACGTTTTTGTGCATATTTACAAGTAATTGCCCAGGTCCCCCTGTCAATGATCTAGCACCCCCTCAGCACCTGCGTTCAAAATTCTCTGGCGCCGCCTCTGTCTACAAAGCATGTTGAATTGCACTAATTAAAAAATTAACTGTGTTAACAGGGTTTGCATTTGGGGGGGACTTTATTAAGGCTGTGAATATTTCAATTAAAAAAAATTCACACAATTTCATTATTAAAGATTCAATAATTCATATTCACCATCCAGACTTAATTTCCAAAATATTCAGTGTGTTTAAAAACACCACCTATAATAATATTCACTTAACATGGCTTAAATCATTAAGACCAAACTTAATATACATCAGGGCTATTCAATTAGCTGCATTTGAGGGCCGGACTATCAAACTGAAAATATAAGGTGGGCCAAGGGGTGGGGGTTGTCCCGAATGCTTTCTGGGGGGCCTATAAAATATTCATCAGTAAAAATACTGTTAACAGTAACATCTATAAAAAGTTAACACCTAATTTTTATAGGGTTAAGTTAAAATATTCCGACAGAGCGACTGAGTTGGTAACCACTAAACACACACTCAAAGAGACTGACATAGTTTTATAACAAAAATGAATTGTATACCCTTACTCCATTAATAAATTAAGTAAAATATACATGACTATATTAATATCATAGTATTCAACATGAACATACCACATTTGTGCCAAAACACCATGGTTAACACAGTTAGTGTTACAGTGCATCTATGTTAAATGTATGTAAGGGTGGTGATTTAGGAATTTAAAAGACTTCTATCTTGTTCATTCATGACAATATTATTTATATTGTTGTTCCGGTCTCCGATAGTTTGTTGTTGATGATGTTCTGTCTCTTCCTTTTTCATTTTTTGACTGTGAATGAACATCAGCCCGGAAACAGTGTTGCCACCTTGTGGACAAACTAATTAGTGCACTCAAGGCGCACATGCGACCTGTGCGTACTTTGGCTGTGTTCGAAATGGCACACTATCATACTACTCTTACTATTTCTGCAGCATCTAGTATGTATACTGTGCTTTTTGTTTATCCCGAGGTTTACCATAGTCTGCCAGATCCAGGCCATATCCAGATGAGATGAAGGACCTGCACCTAGACACGACGACAACGCAGCCCTGAACTGTCAACTAAACTATCCCCTGCGAAGGCCTCCTTCCCTTTCCTTTCCCTATGTATAGATAAAACGTTGTAAATATGATTCCAGTTTGCATCCGCGGAAGCGACTAGTGATTCTGTGTTATGAGGGCCAGGCAGGTAATTTGGCGGTGTCACTTTGTGAAAAAGACTAAGCGTCTGCGCACATACAGAATTTTCTGTATGCATGGAATTCTCGGATTACCTATACTACATTTGCTGAAATCTTATGTGTACATCTGAGGACACTGCACGGAATACTGTTTCCCACAATGCAACGTGCTCCACATGACGTTTCATCTTCATGAAGAGTGCAGCAGGAGTGAACTGGAGGCGGGGAATAATTATAAATGTAACACTTTTATAAGTACATGTTACTGTAAAGTACAAACTAGCTGTTTCCGAAAACACAGTCACTACATAATCTCTACTGCACGTTTCCGATCAAGTCAAATCAAGTCAACTTTACTTATATAGCGCTTTATACACTACAGATTTCAAAGCAGCTTTACAGTGATACGCTAGAAAATAATGATTCAGTGATGCAAACAGAGTTTAATGCATCAACAGAGCTCTAAAAAGAAAAGTGTTATTGTTCAATTGAAGTCCGAGTTGATTTAAATATCCATTCAATAACTGTGTAAAGTTCATTATGAAATGAGTTCAATTCAGCTGTAAAGCATCGTTTAAAGGTGCAGTGTGTAATATTTAGGAGGATCCATTGACAGAAATGCAATATAATATACATAACAATGTTTTCAGTGGTGTATAAAGACCTTACATAATGAACCGTTATGTTTTTATTACCTTAGAATAAGCCATTTCTGTCTACATACACCACGGGTCCCCTTACATGTTAAGTCACCATTTTGAACCGGCATGTTTCTACAGCAGCCCTAAATGGACAAACTGCTCTAAAGAGCACGTTTCGTCAATATGTTCTTCTTCTTTGTTGGTGTTTTTAGAGGCAGCTTGCATCGTCACTATATTGAATACGCACGTAGTTGTAGTAGTAGTAGTAGTAGTCGTCTGGTTTATTAGAAGCAGAGACCGTTCTTTGTTAGAAGTAAGAAGAAACCTCATTGCTTGACTGGCTGCTCTCTGCTGTCTCAGATGATGACATCGGGAGGCATCATTTTACCTGTATTTCACGGGAAGGGTGGCAACCATCAGCGTGTTTCAGACAGTTAAGACAGAAGCCAGTCACAAGCACCACTACTAAAACAGCAGCCACATTTTACAATTCCTCCTGAACCAAAACGAGCTTATGCTACTTTCACACCATAACTATTTTGGAAGAGATGAAAACCCGTGACATTATACTCAGAGCGATTTGTGACTCGAATGTATACGTTTCAATGGCAACATTATTAACGCCGAAATGAATCTGCAGCAGTCAGGTGCTACAAGTCAGTGCTCTTTAAGTTATTTATGTTCATTATTATTGTAATGTTATGTGCTTTGAGACATGAGGTAGTTTAACGGCATCCCTGCTGTACACGTTCATGTGTTTTGGGGGAGGCGTGGCTTTGGAGACGCTCTGAAGGGAGGGTGTGATCTTATGCTTTCAATGCTAGCTCGCTATTGCTAGCCTCTCCGAAAATGACCTACCCTACATTTAACAGTAAACAGATAATTTGATTGTATCTTGGCTTCATCCAGCATGTTAATCAGACTACAATTGTCCTCGCCATTAACTACTACTTAATAAAGGCTACTTTATTAAAGTTATGTTATCAACCAATTTGCATGATTGTGCCATTTTGCAAAAGACACATTTTACAAAAACAAACAAATAGCCTAAATAAACCTCACAAGTAGGCATATGCCCCAGGACCCTGTTAAACGGGACCCCCCAATGTTCAAACTAGGGCTGGGTATCGATTCAGATGTCCCAAATCGATTTTCGATTTCGGTTCTCAATTAGATTTTCGGATTCGATTCTCCATTCGATTTTCGGATTCGATTCTCGATTTTTGATTCAATGAATTCAATAAATTTTCACATGCCCCACCACAAAAAAAAAAAAATAAAATAAAATAAAATGAATCAAATAGTTATTGTTTTTGACCCATGTATACCTATATCGTAATAAATAATGTTGACAACCAATATTTTAGATAGCTGTGAAATTTAACAATTCTCGATTCCATTTGAGACCACAGCTAAAATTACTAATATAAATTTCAAAGATTATTAAAGGCAAGTAAACAGTCAATAAAAAAGAACAAATAATTAAACTACAAGCAATAGCACAAGTAAATAAATACAATAGAACAAATATACAATTGAAATAATCAGTGCTTTTAAGGTTTTATAGGTAGGTCTAACAGTAGTTTTCAGGTACAGAAATTGAATAAAGTAACCAAATGAAAAATAACACTGCAAATAATCTTCACTGTACAAATTAAATAAACGTTAATCCTTATTAAAGTTACAAAAACGTTATTCAGTGAAGAGCAGAGAGTGATTAACATTAAAACACAGACAGCTGCAGGAATATTCGGTTGCTGTCACTTTAAGATTAATGCGTTCTTACTGCTTACTGTAACCGACTATGTTTACCTAGATACGCACAAAGGCGGGCATTCTGAGATAAATTTGTGTGAATTTGTCTGTTTAGGCACAAGGAGAGGTGAAAGAGAATTAATTTTATTATTTGCACGCTGTCTGAGGCGTGCAGTTGTGAACGCTTCGGGTGTGTGCGCTGCGCACACAAAACTTCTCACACAGCGCGCGAGATCTCTTTCACTTGAATGCTTAAATTGGCAAGGCTTAAATTGCACGCATTGAAAATGCGTGCAAATGATAAACTTTCGTGATCATGCAGCGCTGGCCCGATCGGGACACTGACAGTTCCTTCAACTGTCCGGAACATCTTTCACGCTGAAAGGCGCGCGTGCATCCGCCATGTTTAGCACTGAATGAGTGACAGGGTCCCCGCTGTAACATCACACAAGGTAAAAAAGAGGATGACATCTAGTGGAGAAGATTAGCAATAAGATTAACGTCAATCAGATATTATGTTCAGTGTTTGTGGAAATAAATATAGAAAAATCGATTTGTGGCTTTTGAGAATCGATATCAAATCGACCACATTTTAAAAAACGATTAATCAAAAAAATCGATTTTTTTGCCCAGCCCTAGTTTAAACCTAAGCTGCATCCTTGTAACCGAGGGAGACAACCAATCCCCCCATAACCCCGCCCCCAACAAAGCCCCGCCCCCTTTGGTGAGTACCGGCACTTTATTTTTTCCACTTCAAGCACTGATCATCAGCTAATTTCAAAATCAAAGACCGCAATAGGAGAGAGCACAGCAACAGCATTGGTAAATTCATTTCGTCTCATTACTTTTAATGAAGATGATTGTGTTTTGAGCGCCTGTGACTTACTTTAATTTTCATTTGCGGCAGTTTGTGCGTCGGCTTGCTGAAGAGATACTCAGCTGCGGTGATGCATGATGCAGTAGCGCTGTCAAATCTGGCTATAACAAGTTATTTAACATGTACTCTTACACGTTTATTTATTTTATTTTTTTTAGCATTTTTTGGGAGGAGTAAAATTTACACATGGTTTCAACAACCAGATGCATTTAGACTTGTTCAGTTTTGACTGGAATGCGTCCCAGACCACCTCCTGAAGTGGTTTGAATGATTTCTCGAATGTGTTTCGGAGGGCATTTACACCTGGTCTTTTCACTAATGGATAGCTATCCGATCAGAGAAAACGCATGAAGCCAAATCTGGCTCTTTGACAAAATCATGTGGCTCACCATGTCTCTCACCCTTTACCAACAAAGGATTGATAAAAAAAATTGACATTAGAGATCAGCAATTCCTTTGTTGGGTGCTCGCGAGCGCCCCCCTTGTGGCCGCTATGCACCCTCGATGCGCACTTCAGCTGAGCCCGCAAGTTTGCAAGCTACGCAGAGGACTTTACCCGGCAGTCAAAGCGGCATTACGTCATGAAAGTGCGGACTCAGAGGAAGACCGTGAGGGTTTAAGTTGCTATTTGGGATTCAGCCATCACAGCGGAACTGATTACCAGAAGCAGTGTATCAATTCTTCTCGTTATGTATATTTTCAATGTGTTGTTAACACATAGTTGATTAAACACCTCTTAAAATGAGCATCTGCAGGATGATTTCAAAATCCGGACAGTTTCAGAGACAGGAGGAGAGATATTCTGATGATTACTGTGTACAGGATTTTCCAAACTCAAAGGAACTTGTAATTTTTTAATCCAACGTAAGCCATGGCTCATAAACATACATGATTATTCCACCACACGGTATCAGTGCTCGTCTAAACTAGTGTGACCACGACGCTGCAGTGTGTGTGAGACCTGATGAATAATCAATCAGACCTGATTAATCAATTATCCGTGAAAAAAAAAAAAACATGGTTACTACATTTTTACTATAATGAAACCATGGTTAATTTTCGTAAGGGTGTTTATCAGTCAAATTAATTTAAAAATGTAAATTCAACAGTATGAAATATGATCAATAAGAAAAAACACTCTTAATGAGAAGGAGCAATGGACTGACAGGTTAGTTGGGAAATAAATTTATTTATTATTCAGAATGCACATTTGGAAGGGAAATATATTTATAGGAACATTTCAGTAGGTAGAACATATGAGATGTAAACATCCTTAGATTGAACTGCATAGGCCTAGTACACACGAACGTACACCGCTTATTATTTTAAAAGAAGGACCTTCATCCCGCCGTATCAGTCTCACCCATGATTTCCTCAGGAAATCGTCAGGAAATCGTGAAATCTGAGGAAAGTGTGTCGTTATTTAGAATTAGAGCAGCCAGATCGTGGCAGTATTACCGGTGAGAGGATTCAGCCATTAGTTTTGATTGCCTTGCACTTTTCGAAACATTTCGCTGGTTACTTTAGATTTTGTCGCATAGTGTCCTATGTATTGTAGCCTATATCTGTATGATAATCCGCACAGCTTTAAGTGGGCAGGACTGTTGGCATTATTAATAAAGAAACATGAATGAATGAGAAAGTAAAGAGTGAGATGTGCTTGATATTAAAAAGAAATCTCAATAAAGCCGCAAAAGAGAACTGAATCCGCTACTGACAGGATGTTTCTGTGCGCGCGCTCCGAGTGGAACACGGACAAGTATTGTCTTCGGTTTCACCTAAACGGTGAAACTTGTTATTTATTGTTTGTTGCATATTTGTGTATTTTAGTTGTATATGGACCTAATAAAGTTACTATTATTAAAACGTTATTGAAAAAAAGCATGTTTTTTTTTAATAAAATTAGACTATATTATTTTTACTTTGGCTCTTTTGGAAAAATACATTAGCAAAAAATGAAAAATTGTCTCTTTGGTCAAAAAAGGTTCCCGACCATCTAGGCGGAGTTTCACATTTGCGCTTGGGGGAGCACCTATAACAGCAGACGTGACATTATTTTAGTAATTTAAATTAAATTAAGGAATTAAATAATTATTAAGTAGGCCTATTAAAGGATTAAGGGTATAAATATTATTTAGTATTACTTAATATTAATTATTTATTACTTAAAATAAATCATTTTTAAATAAAATAATTATTTAAATGAAAAAATGATTTAGCCCTAATTTACTCATTCTACTCACTAAAATAATAGGATAAGACAAATAAAATTAGAAAATGTGAATTCTAGAATTTATTTTTATTTTTATTCATAACTCCCACAAAATCATAAATGGCTCTGGTCTCTGATACCGCACCTGCCAGTTGTCCATTTGTGCAACATTTTAGCCCAGACGCATGTGTCAAGAGGCAAAATTAGGTTTGGTGTGTCATGGCCTAAGACTACTGCCATGAATGTTAACATTTTGCACACAAGGTCTCACCTGAGCTGTGAGATGTAGGGCAGACACTGGAGGAATCCCCTCACTTCACTCTCTTCATCTGTCCAGTCTATCAGCTCTACTGGTTTCTTCTCTGTTTGGAGTTTCAGTACTTCTAGGAGGATGGAGCTCTTTCTTACTGAGAGGTTTATAGACCAGACTATTGGTGACAATTGAATCAGATGAAGAAAAATCAGCAACAAGAAATATGGTTAAATAAAAAAATAAAAAAAAGTAGACTATATTGTTTTAAAAGTATCACGTCTCACCATCAACCGGTACTGGTGTTTCCTCACTAGGTTTGCTGGTGATGTCCTCGTAGACAGCAGAGACTCTGACTCTATAGCAGGTGCTGTGATGTACAGTTAAAGTACATTCACACTGAGGTCCTTGAGTTAGTACTGATGACCAGCCCTCCAGTCCTGCTTCTTTATACTCAACCATATACCGCAGAACTGGAAAATCTTCATCAGTTTCAGCCTTCAGCCAGACAATTCTGAGAGTGTTTCTGTTCAGTTTATTCACAAAGGGTTGTCCAGGAGTTGCTGCAAGAGCTGTATGAAAGTTCATAATCTTGCTGAAGTTACTCATACAGCCCTTCTCAATAACTAAATACCTCAGCTGAAATTGTTTGCCTGATGTAAGTCCTGAAATAATGAAGGTTTCCTCAACAGATTTGGCATAAAAAATGATCCGCTTCCATGTGTTGTTGTTCATTCCATCATCATCCAGAGCTCTATACTCCACCAAATACCCCTCAATGCTTCCATTTTGTGTTTTATTCATTTTTAGGGACATGCTACAGTGTTTTATGTGAGATATTTGGGTGAGATTTGGCTTTGTCTGAAGTCTCATATTTCTGCTCATAATAGTCCCAGCATGGTAAAACTGCACAGAGTATTCTGGAAAACTATCATCAGGTACAAATGCAGCAATGAATTTGGTTTGCTTTGGATCGTCATTTGTCTCTTTGGCAGCAATGAATACTTTTAGGTCAGAAAGTACTTTCTGACTGACACAAACAGGCTTTAATGACTGCAGTGAATCTTCTGGCTTTATGCAATTATATGTGGTCAATGTGCACTTTTTCATTAATTTAATGTGCTGCTTCAGAGCTGTAAGAAAATAATCTTCAGCCTCCATTGATGAAATAGTGAAGCAGAATACATTGTTCATCCGAGGATCATTAATGACATGCTGAAGGTCCTCTCGTGATTTCACAATAGTCATGTTCACTGCTCTGCACTCATTTAAAACCGCCAGATCAGTTTTTTTCTTCTCAAGCCATTGATGTGTGTTCTCTGGATTGAATGGAGACTGATTACAATTACTGATAAGTTCTTGAAAACTCTTCTGTCTGTCACCTTCCTTGACATTTATGGATTCAATAATCTCAGCAGCTTTTCTCTGAAACTCTGCCATGTACTCTTGTAGAAATTCTGAAAAGTTCTGAAGTTTTTCTTCCAAAGCAGGAAACCAAGTAATCACAGTCAGATTATCATAGTCTGTTATCATGTCCTGACAGATCCTGATTTGTTTTCTCAGATGTTCCAGAATGTTTTCAGCTTGAAGCATCAAGTTTTCACTGACTCCACTCAGAGCAGCACACACAGAGCTCTTGTCCAGCTTCTTCAGAGGATACAGCCAGACCTTCAGAGGAACTGCTCTCTCACCTTTGGATCCAAGCAGTGTTGGCAGAGAACCATAGATCTCCACCGCCTTATCAAAAGACACTGGACTCTTCCAATCGCCCACATCAATGTAGAGACTGCAGTCATATAAAATGCTGTTTGCCTTTTCAGTTTCATTAAGACTTGAGAACACATCTCTTGCACTGAGAGTGGTGGTAAGCTTCTTGATAACATTTTCCATTTCTGTATTTCTCTCTGTGCTGATTCTCTCATTATCAAAAACAAAGAAAGCTTGGGCTCCATAGAACACGGCGATGATCACATGTGTAGCTGTAGTTGCATTAATGGCTGAGGTAGGAGCTCCTTCCTGTAACAGTCTTTGGCTGATCATGTCCAGTCTGGTGGTGGTTTTATAGTGTAGTGTAAATCTGTCCTGATGTTGAGACTGAACTGGATGATTCAGAAAAGCTGCAGCTCCATTTAGCTCCATAAGACCACACAGAGCACTTACTCGTAACATAGGTGACATTTCAAATGCTTTGCATCTCTCCTGAAGTGAATCATCTTCCAAAACCTTTAGATGTGTTTTCAGTTGGGGCCAAGACATTCTGTTACTTGTTACAGTGTGTTTATCCCAAAGATTACCATCTGCAAACACATTTACAGCATATACTACTTCAATTTTACTTATTTAAAAATGTTTTCAGTCCATCTATACATGCAATATCAATTCACATCACTGCAACCTAAGAGGAGGCAGTATGGAATAGTTTAATGTAAAAAAAATTAAGAACATAGCACTTTTAGCTAGCAAATTTAAATAGTACACATTAGTATTAGCTGCAGCCTTTACTAGAGGACAAAATTAGCATTTTTCCACTCAAGTTGCACTATAAAATTTAAGATGGAAAAGGGAAAATAACTTGAACATGTACTTACTACATTTGAGCTTTTAAAACTATATCTCTGTTGTAAAATAATATACTTACACTATTAATAACAGATAATAGAGAAAATGAGAAGAGTAAATGAGAAGGTTAGCCCAACCTGAAGTAAATGAATCACTGCGACAGTCATACAACATTCCAAGATCCAAAGGACGTCCAAGCGCTGCAATCTCAGTTACATCCATAGGCAAATCTGTGAGTAATTTTGGGGGAAATGTACACAGTATTACATTTAGTTGACAGCTATTTTAGAAAAGCCCTTGAAAAACATTATTAAACATATTTTAAACCATGATATATAAATATTAAAGTACAACTCTCTTCTAGAATATTAAAGTACACCCTCTTTCCCAGATATATTTTACAAGCTATATGCTTAAACTCATAATAATATCCAAAAAATAACAGATACAAACTTCCAAAGTATAGCATGTTTTCTGTAATTTCCAAATTGTGGCACTGGAGCCATTCACTGATTCCCACATAAGAAGCAAATCATAATATTTGCTGTAAAAAATAATCTGAGGTAAAGTCGAGCCAAGATTGTGATATTTGTTAACACATTTCATTTCAAATTATACTATTTAGCTACATTTACTAATTAGAAAATGCTTTTATCCAAATGCTTTTATTACTTACAAATATAAGCTATTTCTATTTATCATTTGAAAGGATGTCAAATGTCAAGGTATCTAAATCAAGTTACCGCTAAAATAATCCTATGGTGATATTTCTAAGACCTGCTGTAAATAAGCTTGTAAGAGGAGTACTAGTCATACCATTACAGGAAAACCCACTGTAGAAGCACTTAGTTGGATGAAAATTTTCAGCTTTTTCATCCCTTGAAATCTAAGCAAAAAAAAAAAAGAAAGTTATTTGAATATTGTCAGAAAAACTAGTAATATGTTTGTATTTGTGCTGCATATATGTCTTTGAATTAACCACTCTCTGTTCAGAAAATATTGTACTCAACTTTCTCATTTCTTTATTTACCTCTTCAATGACTTGAAGCTCTTTGATCTCCTTGATGTCCTTACTGTCAGGTATTGACATAACAGCCTAAACAAAATAGCATCATTAGTTTAAGCTAATTACAAATTTATTTACAAAACATACTTAGCAAATCAGGTTATAATAAAACTAAAATACACATTAATTTAAAATTTGTATAAGTCAATACAACTCCAAGGTCACCTGTAAACTAAAAATATTTAAACACTCTCAATGTTATAATCAATGAAGTGGTCTGCACTGCACAATAAATATCTGATTACAATACCAACATTTGCAAGATTGCAAAACACTGCATGGACAAACATAGTCATACAGCTTGCATTTAACAAAACTCTGGTGTTTTGGTTTCTCAGAGCCTGTGGACATGTATCATGTGGCTTCTTTTTGAACCTCAGTTATTAGGAATGCTTTGTCATTACTGTTTGTCTTATGGACTGTGGTTAGATTATGCACTGATTAGTCATTGCATTCATGCACTCAACAACCACTTCTGTGACTGGTTACAATCATATATTTTTGTTTAATAGAAACATTTGATGTAGGAGATCGAAACAGAATACAGTAAACACCTTTTTCACAATTAGTTAATCAAGGAACTGTAACTAATCACAATTATTTTTTAATTTAAATATGCAGCTCCTGCAGCTATTTATTCTGCCATAAATTTGTATGTAATTTTACAATCACCTCCACCAGGTTGTGTCTCTGCAGTGCTGGTACTGTGTAGTGTTGTCTGATGTGGGTCTCACAGTAAGATGCAGTGCAGGTCAAACAGGATTTAACAGCTTTGAGCTTCATCTCAGCACAGATATCACATGGAACATCTTCAGGTCCAGCATAGCAGTGAGCAGGAAGAGAAGGACTAAATCCTGCCTTCTGGAGTTCCTCGATCAGTTTAGACAAAGCAACATTTACACTCAACACAGGACGACCTCTGAACCTCTTTCTGCACTGAGGACAAGCGTAACCTCCAGCTTGAGTTGGTTTGCTCCAGTAGTTCTCAATGCAGTGTTTGCAGTAACTGTGTCCACAGGGTATGGAAACTGGATCCTTAAAGACCTCTGTGCACACTGAGCATCTGTAGTGATCCTCTGTCAGCAGAGTGGCTGAAAGTGTGCTGTGGGAACATCTGTGGTTATTACTTTAAACTGTAATGCAATGATTGTAAACACAGTATTAAAAAAGAAGTAAAAACAAGAAGAGACTGTTGTGCCTATACTTTCAGAGTGTATAGTGCCTAAAATTTGATATCACAAAATGGGACACTTTTAGAACAACATTGTTAATGCAGATCCAATTCCAATATTCTAAATTCTGAGTATCGGCTGATACCGAGACTGATCTGATACCAGCGATGATTGATATTAGAATATCTATAACTCTCTGTGTGAAACTGATGATCAAACTTCCATGTGTTAAACACAATCCACTAAAAACACATTACATCATTATAGAGAAAAACAACAAATGAATAAAAATATATAATCAATCTACAACAAAATATATTATGAACTAGGTGAGTGGATAATTCAGCAGCAGAAGTACTTCTAGAAAAAAATTGTGCACAATAATTTTATAAAATCTAAACATTTAGTAAAATACATAATTTTGTGGGGAAAAATAAAAGTGAACATGCTAAATCTGGTAAAGTGTTAATAAAAAACAAATGACAAATTACTATTTGTATTCTTATAAAATACATTCATGAAAAACGGTTTATATTTGATTTATATATACATCTAAACAATTTATACGATTTATATACAAATTTAAATCTAATATAAATTGTTTATATTTATATATAAATATAACATTATATATAAGAAAATACATAATATAAAATTATGAGACATTTAAATGTATTGCACAGCTTTTTAATGGAGTAACAAGATATGATAGATACGACAGACAAGACAGGCTTTTAATAATCACTCAGTGTGAAAAACTCCAATAATATTAAAGGTTCCAATTCAAAGTGGCACAAACAGCATACAGTATATGCGCATCCCGCGTGCAGAATGTTGTGCTTAAAGCAACATGGAGTCACAGTGCTTTGTACTCCATATAGAGCTTATTCAGAGCAGCGAATCATCTGTTTTGATGTCTTTGACAAAAACGTGCAACTATTTGTTCAAAATGTTGCTTTTTTTGATGAAACTTACCCACATTCAAGTGTTGATAAAAAAGAATGCAAGAAGCAAGAATATATTTTTTTAAAGCAGAGGCTCTGTTCTTTCTTTTGACATATTGTATGTTCAGATATTCATACAACAAAATATTCTGGGGAAACATGAAAATTTTGTGAAAATGATCAAAAATGCTGGCGTTGGCTGGCAACTCTTTTAAAAAAACACTGGCTGGGAAAGAGTTAAACTATGGACAATTTAGTGAGCAAATTGTGTAGCATCATCAAGTTAGCTTCTAAAACTGAGATCCTTTATAAAAATAATTCTTCATTAAGTCTCAACTTTTGATTTTCTGATGTATAGATTCAACATTACTAACTTTTTTTAAATACTCAGCAGGCATACAATCTCATACCTTCTGCTCCTGTAATTCTGTGCTTCCTGTCTGAATGCAATCGGTTGGTCCACTGAATGCTCACTTTTAAGAGATGTGAGGGAAGGTGCTGGAGATGTAGCTTCATCTGGCTTTAAACTTTCAGGAGGAGAGACAAAATGAGTTTAAGAATGCACAAGAGAGATGCTATGCAAACAAGCACAGTACAGTAAGCACGCTGACTTTAATCTCCTGACAGAGTAAGTTCTCATACTTCTCTCCCATGCAAATTAGCGCTCCACTGAACACAATCCGTCGATCCATTGACTGATCACTCTTTACAGACAGGAGTGAGGGTGATGGAGATGGTGCCTCATCTGGTCTCAGACTGTGAGAGTTAAAGCATAGTTGTTTGATTTGTTAATAGGACCTCTAATGTACACACAAGCTCACAGTGTTGTCATAAGTACTGGTAATTCAGTACGAAGTCGATACTGAAAATGTAAAAATGTAATGATGCCAGTCTTTCTTCAGTAATGATAGTACAACTCTGAATTGACAGCTTCAGTGATTAAAAAATGAATGCTCTTTATTTTCAAATAGTTAAATAAAACAGTTAAATAGTTAAAAGGAGTGTTACACTATTTTTTCAAAATTAAAATTGGTAGAGAATCATGAAATTTTACAGGTATTGGGACAGATTACTGAAGTTTTGGCATTGTATCCACACTACAAGCTGATCAAAGAATGCAATTTCTCATACCGTTTAACGCTGTAAGGCTGACTTCTGTCTTTGAATGCAATCGGTCGATCCAATGATTGGTTGCTTTTTAAAGAGAAGTATGAAGTAGCAGGAGATGGTGCCTCAGCTGGTCTTAGACTGTCAGGATGAGACAAAAAAATTTAAGTTTAACAATGTAAAAGAGACATACAACATAAGCAAGATAAGGATAGTTGTATGTCTAATGAATTGTTTTTTTCTCTCTTTCTTTATCATGCAAAAAGCATACCATTTAAAACAGAGCAAATTACCATACATTGCATACCTAATGTAACTAGGGGGTTCATTGCTGAACGCAATTGGCTGATCCATTGACATCACTTTTGATAGAAAGGTGTGAGAGTGCTGGAGATATAAATGAGTATCTCATTTATACTCTCAGACTGTGAGAGTATAAATGAGATTATAAAACAACTATCACAATGACATACAAAACACATAAAATGACCACAGTTGTACTCAGAAAACATGACTAAAATATATTTCAGGCCTGGACTGACAGAGTAAGTTCTCATACTTCTCCTTCATGTAACTTTGCGCTCCACTGTTGAATGCAATGGGTCTATCCATTGACTGATCACTCTTTACAGACAGGAGTGAGGGTGATGGAGATGGTGCTTCATCTGGTCTCAGGCTGTGAGAGTTAAAGCATAGTTGTTTGATTTGTTAATAGGACCTCTAATGTATACACAAGCTCACAGTGTTGTCATAAGTACCGGAAATTCAGTACAAAGTCGATACTGAAAATGTAAAAGCGCAATGATGCCGGTCTTTCTTCAGTACCGATAGTACAACTCTGTGAATTGACAGCTTCAGTGATTATAAAAGGAATGCTCTTTGCTCACATTTTTGCTTATATCACACTCACATTTTGAAAAAAAAAAAAAAAAGTATTATTTTTCACGTTGCTTAGGATACATGTAGCAAAATTTCAGGAGTGACAAGAAAATGTAATTATTAGAGTGAATCTGCTAAACAAATAATTTTGTAAGTCTTTATTTTTAAAGAATTAAATAAAACAGTTAAATAGTTAAATGGAGTGTGTTACAATATTTTTTTTTCAAAATCAAAATTGGTAGAGTATAATGAAATTCTACTGGTATTGGGACCGACTACTGAAGTTTTGGCATTGTAAACAAAATACAAGCTGATCAAACAATGCAAATTCTCATACCGTTTAACGCTGTAAAGCTGACTTCTGTCTTTGAATACAATCGATCGATCCATTGATTGGTTGCTTTTTAAAGAGAAGTATGAAGTTGCAGGAGATGGTGCCTCAGCTGGTCTTAGACTGTCAGGAGGAGACAGAAAATTTAAGTTTAACAATGTAAAAGAGACATACAACATAAGCAAGAAAAGGATAATTGTATGTCTAATAAATTGTTTGTTTGTTCTTTATCAAACAACAAACATACCATTTAAAAGAGTAAATCCACATACTTTTCATACCCAGTGTAACTAGGTGTTTTATTGCTGAAAGCAATTGGCTGATCCATTGACTGATCACTCTTTACAGACAGGAGTGAGGGTGCTGGAGATGGTGCTTCATCTGGTCTCGCCCTTTGGTACATGGAGAACAATGCGGTATTTATTATTAATAATTATTATTTTATTATTAATCATTACTTTTAACAGCCAAGAAAGCAGAATGAGAAACAAAACCAGTTTAACAATTCACAAGAGATATGCAACGCCAATCAAGCATTTATCAATATGGACATGAGTGGTGGCTACAATCAAATCTCACGTCAGGTCTCAGCTCATGTACGTAAGATTTAGAGTTAGCGTGAAGTACAATCTTTGCTGGTCAGCGCCCAACCAAACATGTTTTTGCGCATGTAAAGGATGATATTTTATGTGGATATTGGAGCACGAGTGAAGTACAACGCCTTGATTACATAATGAACAAAAGTTTATCAGTTAAATGTTACATCGTAAATACAACGTTTGGATTCTTGCCGAATGAGAGAGGTATCCCAATGCCGTTTCAGTTTTGCTTAAAATAAATTAATTTCACCATGATTGTATGTTGTTTATAATGAATGCCACTATAGCCTAATAGGTGTTTTAAATGTGTAAGTTAATATATAATTTTATAGCTTCTTATTTTTCATTCTTGCTCTCTTCTGAATACCGTAAAATTTAAAGGATTTGTTGTGGAGTGTTAAGAATGTTTATAAAAGTTTCGTTTTATTTACTGGTATTTAATATTCATATACATTAATGTAATTGTTTGCAATTGCGAGGTTGAGGGGTGTTTTTGGAGTAAGATGTTTCTTTTTCCATGAGATTACTTCCTCTTCATGGCCGGCTTACGTTTCTCCGTATCGTAAACTATAGGGCAAGGCTGCTAAAATTTGGGGCGTGTTATTTAAACGACGCTTGTTTTCAGCTGCCACATTTATCAACATATGATCAGTCATACGATGGGATTGGCAGCATAGGAATGTTTCATGAATCACACATGAACCCTCTTGTAAGATGATTTCTGCGCTTGGATCTGCACTCGTTTCTACGTTAGATTGATAAATGAGGCTCAATTTCTTCAACTTCCTGACAATGTAAATTCTCATACTTCTCTCCCATGTAATGTTGTGCTGCATTGTTGAATGCAGTGGGTCTATCCATTGACTTATCACTCTTTACCGACAGGAGTGAGAGTGCTGGAGATGGTGCTTCATCTGGTCTCGCCCTTTGGTAAATGGAGAACAATGCGAGATTATTATTAATCATTACAGATTCTAACAGCCTAGAAAGCAAAAGTAGAAACAAAACCAGTTTAACAATTCACAAGAGATATGCAATTCCAAACAAGCAGTTTTGTATTTAATAAATTGTTTTCTTTATTATACAATAAGCACAATATCTTCAACCTCCTCCTGACAATGTAAATTTTCATACTTCTCTCCCATGTAACTTTGTGCTGCATTGTTGAATGCAGTGGGTCTATCCATTGACTGATCACAGACAGGAGTGAGAGTGATGGAGATGGTGCCTCATTTGGTCTTGCCCTTTGGTACATGGAGACAAAAGTGTTGTAAAAGTTTAAATAATATATTAAGTCCATTAAATGCAAACATTAATATTATTGGAATTGAAGATTCTGGAAATCCTCTACATGTACTAAAAAAAACATATATTCGTAAGCTAGCTTTTGTCTTTAAAGCTACACCATGTACATTTTTGTTTTGTTAGTTGACAAAATTCAAAAACTAATTTTTATAATTGGTATTTTTTGTACGGAAATGTGAATGTTGTTAACACAGCCCTATTTGTACCTAAATATGTGTGTTATATAGCTATGTATTGATTGCTTCTAGGACTAGTAATTGTAAATTATAAAAAAGATGGGGGATGGATTGGGTGTTGTCTTAAGGTTGTTTGGGGATTTTTTTAAAATGTTTTTGGATATTGTATTGTATTAAGGCCCTGTCCACACGAACGCGGGTATTTTCAAAACCGCAGTTTTTTTCTATGCGGTTTGGCCGTTCGTCCACACGCAAACGCTGTATCCGGTTACTGAAACCAAACTTTTTTGAAAACTCCGGCCAGGGTGAAGACTTTTAGAAACTCCGGTTACAGTTGTCGTGTAGACGGTGAAACCGGAGATTTTGGCCAGTGACATCGGAGTGTGCGCTGTTATCTCCTTTGTTTGACGTCAGATTGTGCACCGTTATCTTCTTTGTTTACGTGAGGTGAGTCTGTGCAATGACGGTCGTAGCCAAAATATTGCTGCTAATAACTGTGCTAACAGGGCTTATAATATGTACATGCACAGTTCTCTCATCATCTCAGCGTGTTTTTGCGTTTTCATGTGGACGGAGATTTTTTTTTAAAACGGAGGAAAAACTGTTTATAAAAATACCCGTGTATGTGTGGACTAGGCCTAAATGTTGCTTCAATGTGGTTGTCTTATTTTAATTGTGGTTTGCTATGGCTGTTCACATGATTAACCTTGATTGCTAACAGTTGTAACCAGTTGGAACTACGTTTGATTCTGAGTAGCCTACTTATTGAGCTGTTGCCTTTGTATGTACAGGTGCATCTCAATAAATTAGAATGTCGTGGAAAAGTTCATTTATTTCAGTAATTCAACTCAAATGGTGGAACTCGTGTATTAAATAAAAAATGCACACAGACTGAAGTACTTTAAGTCTTTGGTTCTTTTAATTGTGATGATTTTGGCTCACATTTAACAAAAACCCACCAATTCACTATCTCAAAAAATTAGAATACTTCATAAGATCAATAAAAAAAAAGGATATTTTAAACAGTAATGTCAGGCTTCTGAAAAGTATGTTCTTTTCTATGCACTCAATACTTGGTTGGGCCTCCTTTTGCATGAATTACTACATCAATGTGGTGTGGCATGGAGGCAATCAGCCTGTGGCACTGCTCAGGTGTAAGGAAGCCCAGGCCGCTTTGATAGCGGCCTTCAGGTCATCTGCATTGTTGGGTCTGGTGTCTCTCATCTTCCTCTTGACAATACAATAGACAATCTATGGGGTTCTGGTCAGGCAAGTTTGCTGGCCAATCAAGCACAGTAACACCATGGTCATTGAACCAAGGTCATTGCAAAAGAGGCTGGCTGTTCACAGAGCTCTGTGTCCAAGCACATTAATAGAGAGGCGAAGGGAAGGAAAAGATGTGGTAGAAAAAAAGTGTACAAGCAATAGGGATAACCGCACCCTGGAGAGGATTGTGAAACAAAACCCATTCAAAAATGTGGGGGAGATTCACAAAGAGTGGACTGCAGCTGGAGTCAGTGCTTCAAGAACCACTACGCACAGACGTATGCAAGACATGGGTTTCAGCTGTCGCATTCCTTGTGTCAAGCCACTCTTGAACAACAGACAGCGTCAGAAGCGTCTCGCCTGGGCTAAAGACAAAAAGGACTGGACTGCTGCTGAGTGGTCCAAAGTTATGTTCTCTGATGAAAGTAAATTTTGCATTTCCTTTGGAAATCAGGGTCCCAGAGTCTGGAGGAAGAGAGGAGAGGCACACAATCCACGTTGCTTGAGGTCCAGTGTAAAGTTTCCACAGTCAGTGATGGTTTGGGTGCCATGTCATCTGCTGGTGTTGGTCCACTGTGTTTTCTGAGGTCCAAGGTCAACGCAGCCGTACACCAGGAAGTTTTAGAGCACTTCATGCTTCCTGCTGCTGACCAACTTTATGGAGATGCAGATTTCATTTTCCAACAGGACTTGGCACCTGCACACAGTGCCAAAGCTACCAGTACCTGGTTTAAGGACCATGGTATCCCTGTTCTTAATTGGCCAGCAAACTCGCCTGACCTTAACCCCATAGAAAATCTATGGGGTATTGTGAAGAGGAAGATGCGATATGCCAGACCTAACAATGCAGAAGAGCTGAAGGCCACTATCAGAGCAACCTGGGCTCTTATAACACCTGAGCAGTGCCACAGACTGATCGACTCCATGCCACGCCGCATTGCTGCAGTAATTCAGGCAAAAGGAGCCCCAACTAAGTATTGAGTGCTGTACATGCTCATACTTTTCATGTTCATACTTTTCAGTTGGCCAAGATTTCTAAAAATCCTTTCTTTGTATTGGTCTTAAGTAATATTCTAATTTTCTGAGATACTGAATTTGGGATTTTCCTTAGTTGTCAGTTATAATCATCAAAATTAAAAGAAATAAACATTTGAAATATATCAGTCTGTGTGTAATGAATGAATATAATATAAAAGTTTCACTTTTTGAATGGAATTAGTGAAATAAATCAACTTTTTGATGATATTCTAATTATATGACCAGCACCTGTATGTCTAATAAATCTAGAATATGTTTAAGTTTTACATTTTGAATTAAATCACAGAAAAAAAAAAATAACTTTTTCATGATATTCTAATTTATTGAGATGCACCTGTATGTGTGTGCCTGACGAAGGTCTTTGACTAAAACGTTGCCACTTTTAACTTTTTCTAAATAAAGGGAGAACAACAGTGTGCAGATCTTTTTTGGATTATTTGTTGACAAAATCTCCGCAAATCACTGTGGTAAGCCTATAATAATGATTTATTTATTAGAGATGTTTCACAGATCTTGCTAAATGTTAATTTAAAAAAAAAAAAAAAAAAAAAAAAAGATTTGGCTACTGTATGTGGAAGGTGTGAGCATATTCATCCTTTTCATTTTTCAGGGAGAGGTGGGTGTAAATGTTGTTAGTAACATTCTCTCTGATAAGATGATCACCTCTAACTATGGCTAAACAAGCATGCCTTAAACCTTCAGATTCGTCCAAGAAGAACAATGTTCGACTGTTAGAGGGCCAAAACTTATGGTATAGCTTTAGAACTAAGAGTCTTTAAGACAATAATGCCAGAGTATTAAGATTCTATACAGTAGTTGTTTTATTTGATCTCAAACTTTTAGGATGGGAGAGAAGACTGGTTTAACAATCTACAAGAGACAAGCAAACTATGCAAGATGAGTTGATAAATTAGTATTTTTATTATACAAATAGCACACTACATATCCATCTAAATTGTTATATTTCTCTTCCATATAACTAGAGTCGTTCGATCGACTGATTGCTTGTCCCATATGGAAAAGTTTTGTTAAAAACATCTGTGATTCTTATATGTTTCAACAGAATATTATAAGGGACATATATGCTGCAAAAAACGCATATACAAATTGCATAATATTTATGTATTTTCAATCCTATATGTCATATATGTCCCACATATAACTAAAGTCTTATAGATTTTCATGATGAAAAAACATAGGAAAATAATGCAAATTTAATAGGCCTATGAATGTCCACCATATCTCTTAAGATGTGTATAAAACATAGTGCATCAGTATAAGGCTGTACTTCACTCATGCCCTCGCTCTTATCTTGTCCTAAGTGGAGCCCTACGCCTGTCAATCACAGTCATATAATGTATAATCATAGACTTTAAATCTTAGATGAAACATATAAACTACACGCAAGCACATATTTTAATTACAAAATTAACATTTTAATTACAAAACTAATTAATTAGATTAACGTTGGATGACACTTGGTGACTTTAGTCGCATTAGCTATGTGAACACAAAAATCATGGACATGATTCAGATATGTTAAAGGGTCGGGGAAAAAAGTCACACTTTGCTCCTTCGCTGTTAAAAATGACCACCATAGGAAATTAATGGGAAATACGAAAAAATACGAAAACTCTGAGAATCTTTTGGTGGTACAAACTACAAATCAACCACTGTGCAGAAAAAAGTGCACAGCAATGAAGGGCTGACGCTCTAAAATGTCAAGAGTGCAAAACAGACACACCCAACCCACACTAGTGTGACTATAAAACAGAGCAAGTTTTTGCAAATGTGAAATAATCAAGAATTCTGCCACTATGCAGGAAAAAAACAGCAAGTAAGAAGTTTACACACGCACACAAATGAACTGGTGTGGCTGTAACAATTATGGTAACACTGAGCCAAAAGACTCAAATTGAAATCAGATCTGATTCTGACCCAGATTGATTGATGTAACCCGGGTAACCCAGGCTACCAGTAAAAAGAAATAAAGTTAAGAAAAGGAAAAAAAAATTCTAGAAGAAAAAGAGATTCATCCAATCACTAATCGTGCTGCAGTGAGAGACACCCCTAAGAGCCAATAGTAGCGGCGCATTCATAAGTCCCGCCCACTGGTCGCGTCGGCGCTGCTTTCAGCGTGAGCAGATGAGAGAGAGTCAGAGCAGATCAGCACAGACCGTTTCTCCTGAAAATCCATTGATCTAACTGGAAATGTGATTGAGTGCACTGAAAGTGGAGCTTTTGAAGTCGATGCGTCAGCCTGAAGTGTTAAAGTGATGAAGAGACAGAGAAGAGAGAGACGGAGCGGATCCCAGAGTGTTAAAGCACTGTGAGTAATCTTCCTTGTGTGAATAAAGATATGATTCTATTTTGCTTCAGTGAGTGAAATTCCAGATATTAATCCGAATATAATGTAAATGACATGTCGAAGTTTCTAAAATGATTAATTATGAGCCGTTTTGAGTAGGCCGCGTGCACACAGCGCGAGCTGAACTGATTAGCACATGGGCTAAAGCTAACACGAGTAAACATACTTCTGTCATGAAATGAGACAAAGAGTGTCAGTGTGTTTAATAACTGCCTATTAATGTTTAATTTGATTGTGTCAATTTGAGATATTCATATGATTTATGGAAATGTCTGAATCAAAAGTGAATTGTTGTGTTTTGCCAGGCCTGTCTTTCTTTCTATGTGTGTGAACGTGATAATTATTGTTTATTCTGGTCAATAAACCTAAATATAACTTTAACTTTACAACAGGGGGTCAAATTTTGTTACACACTTTTAGCAATTTATAAATAAAACCAGCACTAATTAAACATAGTTGCTAGCTTCTTATTGTTCAGTTTATTTAATTGAAGTACATTACTACACAAAAATAATATATGGTTTGCTAAATAATGGCTAAAAGGCGTTTACTGTACATTCAGTTAATCATTAATTACTATCTTATTTTTGTTTATTTACCGCATGAATGTGGATCCTTAAAATGTTTAATACATTTTAAATAATGGCTAATATGCCTTTACTAGCCTATATGTTAATTAATTACTAGTGTGTATGTGCATAACACATGCATAATTGTGGACCCTTAAAATAAAGTATTAACAGATCTCCTTTGAGATCTGCCTCCCTCCCCTTCAGGTACAGCCATTTTATGTTCATCTGTTTACATTTATAGAGGTAAGAAGACAAATATCCAAGAAGATGAACGTGTATCGTTTCCATCTCTTGTTTCTTGTTCCTTGACAGACCCAAAGGAAAAGGACAGTGATTCCCAAACCACAGAGAAATGAATGACTGTTGAGTATCAAGCACAACCTTGACAGAGACTCAGAAGAGGCTGAAAAAAATGGAGGAAAACGAAAAATTGAGAAATGACGACAAAAAGTAAGAAAAATGCTCAGAGGGGTGTATTAGTTATTTTACTGTTGTGGTGAATCAGCAGCCAGCTATCAAACTGTTTGGTGGTTTACTTTAGTAGTTTTTACTGTCTTTGCACTTCAAACTTTCAAAATTTTTGTAGAACTGCTATTGTTTCAATATTATTATTCAACTTGCTATGTAAAGTTGAGATAAAGAATTTAATAATTATTGGTAATTAATTGCATTATTATCAAGTATATGACAAGAAACCTGAAAGTTATCCAACCTCTAACATCTGGCATGATGGCTTTGTAAAACACATCATTAACATTAAATTCATCAGCTTAGATGACCATATGTACACATAGGAGGTAGTCGAGTTGGTAAATGGGTATAAGAGATTGCTTTATCATATTTTATTTTGCTATATTTTTGTTGCTAGAGCTACCAAATCTGATAAATTAAGTGAAGATGGCCCTGAAGTCTCAGTGTTCGTCAGCATCAGTCAGCTCTGACTTGGAAGATGGACAGGATTTGCCACAGAGTAATTACAGAGCCCTTCCAACAGAACAGGTAGTGTACTAGTTTATCTAGTCAATGAAGTGCTGAAACCCTGTTATTATTATATTCAAAGTGATCCAGTGGGAGTAAGTTTAGGTTAAAGGATTAGTTCAGTTTGAAATGAAAATTAGCCCAAGCTTTACTCACCCTCAAGCCGTCCTAGGCGTTTATGACTTTCTTCTTTCTGATGAACATAATCTGCGAATCTGGGGGTGTGTGTGTGTTTTGCTTTCGCAAAGTTCAGTTTAATATCAAGTTGTAATTCTAAATTACTCTTGTGGAGTATAATTTGATTGTGTCTCTTTGATTGTGTTGAAATAAAAGTATTTCTGATGCAAATTTGTGCAAGTAATTGACTGTAATCATATATGATTTGTATATGCAGAGATATTGTAATATTGACTGAAATCATATAAGATAATTATATGTAAGAGATTATTGTTGTAATATGAGGAATTAGATGGAAACATATAAAGCTTGAAGAACAGGCACACAATTTCCCTATTAAAAACATATAAAATCTGTATAAAATTCATATGAACAAATGATGCAAAATTTAAATAAATCCTATATGACTCGCATATGATTCAATCAAGAATTTTAAATGATTTGTATAGGAAATTACTGATATTCATACACATTTTCTACTAAAATCATATACCATTGCATACTGTTGTCATGTAAAACTCATATAAGACTTTTACAGTATTCATATATGACCTAAAAATCCCATATAAGTTGTATGTGTGATTTTTAGTATGAAAGTGGCCATAATCAGTCTGATTTTGTATATGACATGTATTGGACTTATATGAAACACATAAGGTAATTCTGGCTGATTTGAGTAAGGAAGATATATGGTTGCTGTATATGAAACATAAAGGTTTTTTTCATATGGGGTTAGAGACAGGTATTACAGTGCTGGGGAACTTCATCTGGTTTCACCCTTTGATACGCAGAAAAAAGTGAGATTATTCTTATGTAATTGTAGCAAGGTAAGCAGAAGGAGGGGAGGGGGATTGTAAAGCGACTCCCAATCCCAGTATAGATCACTGATAGGGTGGATCAATTTAAAGGACAGGTGAAATGGAAAGGTCCTTGTAGCAACAGGTAGCCGTTTGGCTAGTAGTTCTGTGGGACCGGGTGTCCCGATGTGTACTTCTATTTCAAGGGAAGGTATGCGTGTATTGCGTTTTTCTCCTTGCTGGTAAAGCAAGCGTGTATTTGTTCATGCTTATTTTATGACTGCATCTGTCCCAATGAAGTTTTTTTTTTTTTTTTTTTTTTTTTTTTCTCTCCATGTTAGTGTTGTGTATGGGTGTGAATTCGCACTCTAGTGTTTTAAAATGGTGCATTTTGGTGTAAGGTCACTGGATGCTGGTTTTTTTTTATTTTTTTTTTTTTATGGTGTTCATTTAGTCACCAGCCCCATTATAGATCGCAGGTATTTTTATGTTAAATTGAGGGATATTTGTGTCCATCAACCAGGCTCGAAATTGCGACCATTTTAGTCGCATATGCTCCGTAAATTTAACGTGTGCGACCTTAAAATATATTTGGGAGCATTTATGCGAGTGCAAATAATTGTTGAGGTGTGACCTGTTTTCATTTCTCTACAAAACGTTCGCTAATTACAGCACAGCATGTGCCTGCTGTGAGATGATACAGTGACCGGTCCACCGTTCTATCACACAACCAATTAAATTTCATCTTAAGTTTAAAGCAGATTTTAGGTTGGTTAATATTAGCCATCAATCACTCCCTTTCACTGCGCTTCATTGTCACGTGACAGGGAGCTAGCGCGCAAAATATAAAGAGCTGAAGAGAGAAGATGAAAAGAACCGTTACACACGACTCGACATTAACACTTGAGTTTTTATATTTAAAACATATGATACAGTTTAGCAACATTACACAATCAAGAGTAAGCCTACAGTTTTCATGAATATCCTAAATAAAACATCACGATTGAAAATGTAACACTGATTTCATACAACAGTTCAATGAACTGTAAAAAGTTTTGTTCTGTTTCAGCAGCAAAAATAGTTCCAAACAAAGATCAGAGCAGAACAATCGCGCATTTCATGATAACACAATCGTGTTTTCTTTCATTACTGAATGATCAGCATTTTGAGCAAATCGGTTGAGTCAAAAGAATCAATGACCTATTCATAAACAACTGCGTCATTATTGAATGAATCATCCGTTCGAACGAATCGTTTGAATGAATGACTCAATTACTCACTCATTAACACGGTCACCTGCCGCCACCTACTGGCGGTTTAGTTTCATGTTTAAAAGTAATCATTCTTTCCAACATTTCTTATTTGTATATTCAATAAATATTAAAACAATTTCATAACATTATTTAATGCAGTTGTAATTTTTCAGTGTAAGTTATATTTGACTGGTAACAGCCCTATAGTATCTTATTATTCTAATTGCATTTATTGATCAAATTTAAGAATTTAAAATGAAAGATGAAGCATTTAATAAGATTAGGGGAAAAAGCCCTTTATAAAGGTAAAAAAAAAAAAAAATGCCCTCGGGGTAAATACCACAAATATGCAGATTTAAATGTTAAAGCTGAGTGAACACTTATGAGAATATTGCTTCAGTAAATTATATTTACAACACAAAAATCTATTTTTTTTCCAGACAAGCAACTTTTTTATTCGGACAAGCGAATGACAAGGCTTTTTAGTTGTGGTGCTCCTAAATTTTTGCTTGTGCTCCTAACTTTTTGAAGTTGGGAGCACCAGTGCTACCAAGTAAAAAAGTTAATTTCGAGCCCTGATCAATGGGTCACATTGGTATGAATTTGCAATGATGGTAATATGGTTATTTTATTATGTTTTAGAATGTTTGCCTGATGGAACGGAAGCCCTAAACGGCCATGGATTATTATTTTTTTCTATCTTGTTTTCTCGTGATCACGACTTAATCTCTGCTCTAAATTACACAAATGTGCCAACAGGTGGCAGGATATTACCAAATATAACTGATGAGGTGCGGTAAATATCCACTTTACTTAGTTCATGTTGGCCCAGATTGTACGAGTTTCGGACAGAGAGAGTCTTCGTGATCGCTTTATTTTGTGCAGTATTGTGTGCGTTAAGTAATTTTAACTGTTAAATGCTTGAATATGATTATTTTGCTTGAAAGTGTATCTGTTATCATTCCCAGCTAACACACGACGTAACAGTTACGTAATGTATTCGTACTTTTTGGTAATTTAATGACTTACTAACTGACAACGTAACTACGACGTCGCATGCCAGTAATTTCATTACCTTCAGATTACCATCTCACAACGTCATCAGTACGACCTCCTAACGTTATAAGATTACCAAGAACGTTCCAGATACGTACTCTATTCGTAATATATTGGTAATTCCATGACTTACTAGTAACGTAACTACAACGTTGTATGCCCGTAATATTATTACCATCAAATTACCATATCACAACGTCGTCATTACAATCTCCTAACGTTATAAGAAAACCAAGGACGTTCCAGATACGTACTCTATTTGTAATATAATGGTCATTCCATGACTTACTGGCAACGTAACAGCAACGTCATGTGCTCGTAATTTCATTACCATCATTTACACGTTCTTTATATTTTATTATTACCAGAATTTTCTATTTAAAATGTGTAATTAAACGTCAGACAGAAGACTGAAATTTCCCTTAAGAAAATTTTTTTTTCTTTTCACCAAGTCAGAATATGACTGCTTTTTATATATAGTGACATACAGCACGCGCCTACACAAATGGAGTACGCGCCGCGCGCACAGTATGTTGACAAGCCAGTAAAGTTAATTTTTCTGAGGTGTGAAACTTTTTATGACTTTTTTTTTTAACAATTTATGAGGCTAACGTTGGCATAATGACACAGACAAAGCCTGGCTACACCTTCTCATCTGACAGCAGATACATAAAAACAACTCAGGCAATTTATTTAACTGCGTCTGACAGAAGAATTTATTTTTCCAAGGTGACAACGAATAAATGGCTTTTATAAAAAATTATAAAATAAAGTTAACTTTGGAAAGACGCTAAACCTTTTTTTTTTATTATGTTTATGTTAGTGCTGGTGGCCGTTAGAGTTGCCATGGCAACCGGGAAAACCTTCATACGTAGGATATCATGTGCGTTAAACTGTCTTCCTCCTCCTAGCTCTTCCATTAAAAAGAGGTGCAATATTCCAGATTTCCAAAAAACAAAACTTTAATCCAGTTGATATAGGCTAAAACAATCTTGGGATGCTGTTTGAGAAGAGTGTTTATGTGTAGTATGTGTGTGGTTTCCTACAAAGAAATGTAGAAAATACAATAGGTTACACACTACCACTGAATTAAATGACAGGCTATAAATCATATTTCTTATCAGTATACATTGAGTGAGTGAGGTAAACGAACACTGAAACTGCGATGATTAAAATGGCGTCTTAAAGATACACAATAAGGTGCAAACAGAATACTATACAGTGACATCAAAACATCTGATAGACATCTTTAAGATGTCAGTTTTACATACATTCTAAATCATAAACATCTTAAAGACATCTTCTAAACGTCTATTTGACATCTGACAGGAAACGTCCTATAGACGTATTGCAGATGAGCAAACACTCTAAAAAATACGTCTTCCAGACGTAAACACACACATCAAATAGACGTCTCCGAGATGTACGTGTGCTATCAGGGTATGCTAGCGTAACATTTTGCTAACATATATTTCAGACGATCAAGGAAAGATACCATATAATCACAGAGGTAAAAATATTAACAAAAGTACTTAAAGTAGACTGTGGGTAATGTTACTTAACCAATCTGATGCAGTTGTTGAACTTTATTGCTATAAAACTGACGAGACACACGGAGAAATGTCGACACTGTCCTCTCCAGCAGCTTAGATGTTTTCCAATGCAGTTAAGTGTCCCCTGTATAGGTAGCTCAATTACTTTTATTTTTCTCTTTCGGTTGGTCAATCTGAGAAATTGCTACCCCTCTTATTTGATTTTGCCCAGGGTTGATGTCCTGAACAATTTATGGTCCTGCTTAATAAAGAATTATGTATTTTTCTACTATTTGATGTCTTATGTGATAGATTTGTTTCTTTCTCTTCTTCTTGTGGACCCTAGTGGGTGCCACATAATAATGGATGGTCGTACACAGCACACAATGATAACAAGCAGTTATTTTAATACATGAGATACAAACATGAAACTAATGAGAGGCTATTTGTAAAAAAACTCAAACAAAGGTTCTGAAAATCCAGTAAAAGTATTGTAAACAATACAATATGTAAACACGTAAAACTCAAAGTGAATTGCAATGCATCATTTCAAAGCATACAGATAATGATCTTAACAAAAAGGGGGTTGACAGTTTACCAGACAACTTCTGGACACTGAAATTTCGGAGAAACGTAATCCGTTTTAAAAACTGTCAGTTCTTATATATTTTAGTTATTCAGTGCAGAAGTAGTTTACTACAACTGTTAGTGCAAGCAACTGAAAGCTATGAAATGCAAAAGTAATTTAAAACTGCGTTTGTAAATAATGACTTCATGAAACAAGGTAGTAAGGCCTACTGTAGGCTGTAAACTACACTTCATTTTTGAGTAGGCACAGTTGAAAGAAAAGATTAAAAATCAAATTTTATTCACACAAATATTGTTATCTGAAAACTCACAAAAGAATCCATTGGGGAAAGTGTCAAAGAATGTCAAGCTTCTATGACGAAAAATTGAGGCCTAACAATAACCACACTTTTTCTCATAACTAGTATAATTAATTTGCCACAAGTAAAAAAAAAAAAAAAAAAAAATTCAGAGTAAAACACACTTACCAGCCAAATCTATTTTGCTCCTTTGACTTTTCTGAATTCTGTGAGTAACGTTAATTCCGCAATGGAAATCACTGTTGTTGTCGAATCTTAACACAGACAAGCTGTTGCGGCGAAAAATGTCGAATATATCGAAAACCAATCCAATCCAAAACAATCCTTGGTAAGCTGATACTATTAGACATGTAAAGTACCCGAGCAGACAAAAAATACACGACAGGGTAAAAAAAATAAATGTGAAATTTGAAAGTCCGTCAACACTCCTAAACAGTCTGTGGTGTGGCACATTTTACTTTCGTTTTGTCTTAAAGGAGAACTGTCTTGTTTTTCGACTTTAGTTGAATGGGCAGAGACAACAATTTACATATTGTAAACAAACCGTTTTTATCCCAAATAAATGTGAGTTAAAGATTCAGACCCCTATCTACAAAAAACATTAGGCTACTGTATGCCCAGGACTGCTTGGGACTAGCAAGCGTTTCTCACACACGCGCAGGATAGCTGCCTTCCAAGCAGTGGCCAGTAGGGCTGTGTATTGTCAAGAATGTGGTGATACCATATGTATCACGATACAGGGGTTACGATACGATATATTGCGATACTGTAAGAAGAAAGGCGATATATTGCGATATTTCATTTTTTTTTTTTTTTTTTTTTTTTTTTAGAAAGAGGATCTAATTTTAGAGAAAACTAAAGAACACACCACCATATGCATAAAACCTGACAAAAAACCTTTATTTTATTTAATCAAGACAGTATAATTTGCATTTATATCACAAATCACTATTTTGTGCAATCTTGGTAAAGGGAAAATAATAAAGTGACTGCAGTATTATTTAGGTGTAAATGTTTTAAAGGTTCACAGAATAGCAGTTTTTAATTTCTAAAGTATTTAACAACAAAGTGCATAGTCCATTCCATGACTGCATGACTTTTTCATATTTGATACTGTAAAGCTGCTTGCTTTTAAGCAATCTATTGTATAAAGTGCTATTTAAATAAACATGCCTTCAATGAAGTGCTGAACAGAGTTGGTGCAAACATATCCACATCGCTATGATCAGATGCTTTCTTTCTGCTGTCATTTTTGTTGTGTGTTTATTTTGTTATTGAGAGGAAAGCGTGCAGTACATATTACATATTGTATCGAAATGCCTCTCTGAGCAGCGCGGATCGCGTCGGGATGTTAAGTGAGCTCTCAGATTCAATGCGTTTCCCAAGTATTGGATTTTAACATGGCCTATTTTGCAAACAACATGTCACAAAATGAATTTGTAATCGTTTTTTATCTAGATACAATTTAAGTATGATATAATAACATTATAATAACATATAATAAACAAACTTGTATGAATTGTTCTTGTGTTGGACGTATAAAATGTGCAATTATCTTAATAAACATTTACATTAGAATAGGGTATAGTTATCTTTTAATATAGAAAATATTTGAGTGTGAATAATTGAAAAGAACATTATGATCATGTTTTAGACAATTTATATTTTATTTTTTTATTTATTTTATTTATTATTTATTTTTTATTTAATATATATATTTTTTTTTAAAGAGATTCACATTATATTTGTATAACTAAAACCCATATATGAAATATAACCCAATAAACACCAAAAATAGTAAGTTTCTCATTTTATTTATAGTACAATAATATACATATTATATAAAACTGAAAAGGGGAAAAAAAATATATAATCGTTAAATAAACAAACATTAAATAATTATAGATTAAACAACAACAGCTGTGACACTGTCACATAAAATACATGTTTTACCGCTGTATTTATTACAATGATTTTATGTATAATAGAGTTTTAATTGGTTTACATGTTTTTAGTCCATTTTATTCCTCTTACTTATTTTAATGTGTGTATGTCTTTAAATGTGTATGGGTCTGCCTGTCATGTGACTGATCACATGACAGGAACCAGGAAGTAAGCCATCATAAAGGAGGCAGCATGGCAAACAATCAATCTCTCATTACAAACATACTAGCTGGACTGTGGAGTTACAGTTTATGGACTTACCTTTCCAGCAAATCACATCACTTTTCATTGGATTATCACTTCCGTGGACTTTGTATATACACCGGTGGACACTTTCACATTGGGACTTGCATCACGCTAGGATTCTTAAGGACTGTTTTAGGGTATGGTGCAAATGGACTCCACGCTTTTAAACAGCCTAAGTTTTTCTGGTTTTATTGTGTTGTTTTAAGTTCCATGTGAATATTGTAAATACACTTTATTTATTCATTTCTGTTGTCTGTCTCGTCTTTTTAAACACTCTAAAAGCTCAAACAGTTTAATCTGACCCCATTTTAATCCATGTAAAATCGACCGATAGGGCTGATCGTTACACAACTATAATAATAGTAAGATCTAAAGTCGTGAAGAACACAAGAAAAACAAGAAAAATATGTATTTTAAATTAAATAATTATGTACATGTCACGTATAGTTTTGGGTTTTGTTCATGTTCTTGTTTTCATGTCTTTTATTTTGTAGTTTTATTCTTGTTGCTTGTTCGTGCCATGCTTCCCTTGCTCCTCTTGTTCTCCCTTAGTCTATGTGTCATGTTCTCATTGGTTGTTTATGGTCATGTGCTTCTGAGTTCTGTTCTGTCATTGGTTCCCTTGTTCCTTGTGTCACTTCCCCATTGGTTGCCATAGTCATGTGTTCACTAAGTTCATGTATTTAAGCCATTGTCTTCTCCATGTTACTTGGTCATGTATTGTTATTGTAACCCTGCTTTCGGTGAGTCTGTTCAAGTCAAGTCTGTTCATAGTCAAGTCAAGTCTGCTCATTGTCAAGTCTGCTTATGTTCAGTTCAAATTGGTTGCTTTCTTTGGTTTGTTCACTTTGGATAATTCAATAAACTGCACTTGGGTTCATCAAGCTCACCTTTAGTTTGGACTAATCGTTACAGAATACACAACCCCAACAATGAACCCAGCAGTTCACCTCCTGAGTCTTCGCCAGGGGAATCGGACCATAGAAGACTATGTGGAGGAGTTTTGTGGACTGTGCTGCCAGTTGGAGTTCAATGACGTGGCACTCAAGGACATTTTTAGGCATGGATTAAATGAACCCATTCGCTCTCAACTGCCTGGGGAGAAAATTCACTGGCCCTTGGAGCAATACCTCAACCACGCCCTTCTGTTGAGTGGATCCTCATTTACTGTGGGTTTTGCAGATGAGGAGCCTCGTAATCCCACAGTACCCACCATACCAGAGAGTCTCCACATCCCGACCGTCATGTCAGGAGTTGTTCACGCCATGCCAAGTCCTGTTCACTACATACCAGCCAGGTCAGTTTCTGTTCACATCATGCCTACCAAGTCAAAAGCTGCTCACGTCATACCTGCCCCAACAGAGACTGTTCACGTTATGCCAGCCAGGTCAGTGCCTGTTCACGTGATGCCTCCCAAGCCACAGACTGTCCACACCATGTCTGCCAAGCCAAGACCTGTTCATATCATGCCTCCCAGATCAGTACCTGTTCACATCAAGTCTGCCACGCCAGGGCCTGTTCACGCCATGCTTGCCATGTCTGCCACGCCAGGGCCTGTTCACACCATGCTTGCCACGCCTGCCACGCCAGGGCCTGCTCCCACAATGCCTGCCACGCCAGGACCTGCTCCCGCCATGCCTGCCACGCCAGGGCCTGCTCCCGCCTTGCCTGTCATACCAGGTCCTGTTCACAATATGACCTCCATATCAGAGACTCATCCCAAGATGGCCGCCATACCAGAGCCTCGTCCCAAGATGGCCGCCATACCAGAGCCTCGTCCCAAGATGGCCGCCATACCAGAGGCCCCAGAGGATGCAGCGCTGACCATTAAGGCCACGGCTATTTTATGTGTGTGGGCTGCACACACATCCACTCCAGCCCCGGACCAGTGTCCAGAGGGGACTCCAGCCACTGAGCAGCGCCCTCAGCCAAGATGGCTGCCACGCCTGAGCCCTCAGCCAAGATGGCTGCCACGCCTGAGCCCTCTCACATCAGGTCTGCCCAAGTTTCCCCTTTTTTTTGGGGGGGGGGGGGGCTATAGGTACCAAGCTCCTGCGGCTGCGGAGCTTGGTCCACCACTGCACCACGGTCCAGGTCAGCCCACGCTCCACGGCACAGGTCCACCCACGCTCCCCCTGCACAGGCCTGGCCCTCCATCCCTCCCCCAAGACCACCTCCGCTCGACCACCCTCCGGTATTTTTTTTGTATAAATTTGGTTTTGTTGGGCATCGGGAGCCGCCCTTAGAGGGGGGGGATCTGTCACGTTTAGTTTTGGGTTTTGTTCATGTTCTTGGTTTCATGTTCATGTTTTCATGTCATTTATTTTGTGGTTTTATTTTTGTTGCTTGTTGGTGCCATGCTTCCCTTGCTCCTCTTGTTCTCCCTTAGTCTATGTGTCATGTTCTCATTGGTTGTTTATGGTCGTGTGTTTCTGAGTTCTGTTCTGTCATTGGTTCCCTTGTTCCTTGTGTCACTTCCCCATTGGTTGCCATAGTCATGTGTTCACTAAGTTCATGTATTTAAGCCATTGTCTTCCCCATGTTACTTGGTCCTGTATTGTTATTGTAACCCTGCTGTCGGTGAGTCTGTTCATAGTCAAGTCTCTTCAAGTCAAGTCTGCTCATTGTCAAGTCTGCTTATGTTCAGTTCAAGTTGGTTGCTTTCTTTGGTTTGTTCACTTTGGATAATTCAATAAACTGCACTTGGGTTCATCAAGCTCGCCTTCAGTTTGGACTAATCGTTACAGTACAGAGTTTGATAGTAACAGTTACTAACATTTAGTGTTTACAAATCTGAACAAGATAAGATAATGTAAGAACAATATAACAACATGCTTAAGAAATATTATATGCAAAAATTTCTTACAGTTGTATTTACAAAGTATTTACAATTTCGAAAGATTAAAAGTAGTGCTTTCCATCATCTAAATAATCATAGAGTTTTGAAAATGTTTTGAAAGAATGGTATAAACATTCATATTAGTAAATAAAAAATGCATATACAACACAGTAAAAGTTAAGCAGACTTTTTTACATTTTACAGTCCTGCATGGACCAACATGGCATTCTTAAGTAAACAAACAAACAAACAAACAAAAAAAAAAAAAACAGAGACAAATAAGGCACGAACAAACCACAGTGGTTTTAGCATGTAACAGACATCCATAACAAACAAGATACAGAGTTATATTTTTATGACACAATAATCACAACATATACATTCCAAACCAGAAAACATCAGGGCAGTCACTTACCTTTTTCTGCTGCCCATCTCTTCCTTTCAGCCTCATAAAAGAAAGACTGACAGAACTCTCCCCAAGTCATCTTGTGAGTCATCCCCTCTGTCCAATACAGGGAAAACACTGTGGCAGGACAATAGACATATTTCCCTGCCACACCAGGGAACCCAGTATGTGTGTGTGTGTGGACTCTGTGGGCCTTGTTTGAGTGGCTTGTGGCAGAACCTACAGAGGCGACCAGTGGGATGCTGCTCCATGGCCGTTCTCTTTTTCCGCTCCTCTATAACCTGTCTTGCCTCTGCAGAACGCTGCTTTGCGGCCTGTAGCTCTCGATTAAAAAAAGGTGTTTCAGCAAACGGCATTCGAGGATTGGTGAGGCTTTCCGCTCCATACATCTGGTGTACCTTTGTAGAGCAGTAAAAGTACTTCACGTTCCCAGACTGGTAAAAAAAAAATGAATGGAGGCGCCATCACCAAGGTAACATGACTTTGGCTGGCCACCAGCAAGACAGTTCCGTGTCCTCTTTGTGACAGGCTGCTGTTGCTGCTGCTTCTCCACAGTCTTTTTCACCATTTGTTCAATCTCACCCTTAGTTAGCGGGGACTCCTGGGGCTTATTTGTGGGTGGGTTCACTGGGGCAGGTGGGAGCGTTACCACTGGAACACTCACAGTTTCACTACCTGCTGGGTTTCCAGGAGTTTCTCTGAACTGGTGTTCAGGGATGAACTTGTGTTCGTCGTCTTGGCTAGGTGTTTCACATCATGTGAGATATGCTGTTTCGTGGTGGGGTGAAAGAGGCTATTGGGATCCTTGGAGGCAGCCTACACAAGGGCAGCATACTCTGCATCCACCTGGCTGAGAAGGTCTTTCTGCCCATGGTACTTTGCCAGAAGGCCATCAATGGAATCCCTCATGGGCTGTGTCCACCAAAAATGGTCCAGGACAAAAAGTAGACCACCTGCCTTGATGGGACCTGTGCGAGCAGCTCGTGGAGAGGGAGCAAAGGGCAGTGGTGGTGTCATCTCATCTAAAGGAGAGGAAAAAGAACAGAAAAGAATAAATCATTTTCACTTTTATATCTGAAATATCTGTAGTATTCATGTAAATAAGGAATAATTAAGGGATGAAGATGTTAATATTTTTAAAAGAAGTCTCTTCTGCTCACCAAGACTTCATTTATTTGATCCAAAATACAGAAAAAAACAGTAATATTGTGAAATGTTTTTACAATTTAAAATAACTGTTTTCTATTTGAATATATTTCGAAATGCAGATTATTTCTGTTTTGGCACAGCTGAATTTTCAGTCTTCAGTGTCACATGCCAGCAAAATGTTGCAGAACCGACTTGGCAGCATGTCCATGCATTGGGGTTTGTCTGCAAACCAGTACTTTTTACAGACTTTACAGCTGAGCCGAGAGGCCAGTATGTAGTACTGGCTGCTTGTACCAATAATGACATGGGGTCGTTTAACTCCTGATGAGACAACGTGAGGATTCGAACAGCCGTACAGACATGGCAGAGTGCAGTTGTTGCGGACTCTTTCCATGGTTTCCAAATGAAGAATGGATGAAGTTGAAAGTATTTCGGTGATGGCAGCTCATAGACAGCATCAATAAGCTCAGGCTGAGGTGGGTAACGCCACAAGGAGATTATGTTCATTGGATGTCTCACTGGTCTAGAGCCTGGCCACAGTCCCAAGGCTTCCATTTCTGTTTTCATCCAGATTCTCTGCTGTTGAGAGCAGTGCCATCGGCTCACATCCGGCTCATAGCTTGGCAGTGGTGGAACAGCATGCTTCTCCAGCTGAGTTGAGGGGTACCCAGTAGAGGCTGCAGGGAGTCCCGAGAAAGACTGGCCAGCAGCTGCAGGGGGTCCTGAGGGAGGAGTAGAGGCTGCAGACTGTGCAGAGGTCACTGGGAGGAGGGCTACAGGATGACATGGGTGACATTAGTCATAGATGAGCATTACATTTGTTAAATATGTAAAAATTGTTTTAAATTTGATTAAGTAAAATGCTAAATTAAGTCCTTACACTAACAGAACACCGTTTCCTGCACTGGTCTCAAAGGCAATGTGGTCTTGCTTGTAGAAAATTCAAGCAACTCTGGAGGTACTGGCAAAGGAACCCTCACTGGAGTGAAGGGAATTGGCAGAAACAGGAATATCCTTACAGTAGAGTCGGCATGTGTACATGTCCATACACCAACCTGGCCGTGGAGATGTAGTGGCACTATATTCATCAGACTGGTCTGGTTTTGAGAGTGTTGCTAGTGGTTTATGCCTCCCTAACAGAAAAATGTAATGTCATTCTAATACCTGTAGTACTGTCCTTATGTGTTAATAAGTAGTAATGTAAATGCATGCAAGCCCATAGAACAGTGGTTCCCAACCACGTTCCTGGAGGCCCCCCAACACTACATATTTTGTATCTCTCCTTTGTCTGACACACCCATTTCAGGTCTTGGAGTCTCGACTAATGAGCTGATGATCTGAATCAGGTGTATTTGATTAAGAAGACATGGAAAACATGCAGTGTTGGGGGGCCTCCAGGAATGTGGTTGGGAACCCCTGCCATAGAACACATGTCAAGACTCTTTATAATATTAGGGGTGTGGTATGTTAATGAAGGTATAATGCGTGTATGTCTTTTCAGCGCCCCTGTGAAGTTTAATCTGACTCCAATTTCACATGGTTTTTACATTTAGTTTGTTTCTAATTAGGAATTAATCCTAACTATTGGTTATGTATTATGGTAGAATGGGAGACCATATGTGATGGTGTTACAAACTTTACAGTACCTGTCAAAAGTTTGGAAACATTTATAATTTGCAAATGTTTTTGAAAGAAGTCTCTTTTGCTCACCAAAGGCTGCATTTATTTAATCAACAATACAGTAAAACAGTAATATTGTGGGATATTATTACAAATTAAAAGAAATGTAAATAAGTGCTAATATAAGTAAATATAAATAAGTGTGTGTATGTGTACAGTGGGGCAGCCACCAATAGTCAGCCACCAATTGTGTAAGTTCTCCCACTTAAAAAGATGAGAGAGGCCTGTAATTTTCATCATAGGTACATTTCAACTATGAGAGACAAAATGAGAAAAAAAAAATCCCGAAAATCACATTGTCTGATTTTTAAAGAATTTATTTGCAAATTATGGTGGAAAATAAGTATTTGGTCAATAACAAAAGTTCATCTCAATACTTTGTTATATACCCTTTGTTGGCAATGACAGAGGTCAAACGTTTTCTGTAAGTCTCCACAAGGTTTTTAACACACTGTTGCTGGTAGTTTGGCCCATTCCTCCATGCAGATCTCCTCTAGAGCAGTGATGTTTTGGGGCTGTCGCTGGGCAACACGGATTTTCAACTCCCTCCAAAGATTTTCTATGGGGTTGAGATCTGGAGACTAGCTAGGCCACTCCAGGACTTTGAAATGCTTCTTACGAAGCCACTCCTTCGTTGCCCGGGCGGTGTGTTTGGGATCATTGTCATGCTGAAAGACCCAGCCACGTTTCATCTTCAATGCCCTTGCTGATGGAAGGAGGTTTTCACTCAAAATCTCACGATACATAGCCCCATTCATTCTTTCCTTTACACGGATCAGTCGTCCTGGTCCTTTTGCAGAAAAACAGCCCCAAAGCATGATGTTTCCACCCCCATGCTTCACAGTAGGTATAGTGTTCTTTGGATGCAACTCAGCATTCTTTTTCCTCCAAACACGACAAGTTGAGTTTTTACCAAAAAGTTCTATTTTGGTTTCATCTGACCATATGACATTTTCCCAATCCTCTTCTGGATCATCCAAATGCTCTCTAGCAAACTTCAGACGGGCCCGGACATGTACTGGCTTAAGCAGGGGGACACGTCTGGCACTGCAGGATTTGAGTCCCTGGCGGCGTAGTGTGTTACTGATGGTAGCCTTTGTTACTTTGGTCCCAGCTCTCTGCAGGTCATTCACTAGGTCCCCCCGTGTGGTTCTAGGATTTTTGCTCACTGTTCTTGTGATCATTTTGACCCCACGGGGTGAGATCTTGCGTGGAGCCCCAGATCGAGGGAGATTATCAGTGGTCTTGTATGTCTTCCATTTTCTAATAATTGCTCCCACAGTTGATTTCTTCACACCAAGCTGCTTACCTATTGCAGATTCAGTCTTCCCAGCCTGGTGCAGGTCTACAATTTTGTTTCTGGTGTCCTTTGACAGCTCTTTGGTCTTGGCCATAGTGGAGTTTGGAGTCTGACTGTTTGAGGTTGTGGACAGGTGTCTTTTATACTGATAACGAGTTCAAACAGGTGCCATTAATACAGGTAACGAGTGGAGGACAGAGGAGCCTCTTAAAGAAGAAGTTACAGGTCTGTGAGAGCCAGAAATCTTGCTTTTTTTGTAGGTGACCAAATACTGATTTTACAGAGGAATTTACCAATTAATTCATTAAAAATCCTACAATGTAATTTCCTGGATTCTTTCCCCCATTCTGTCTCTCATAGTTGAAGTGTACCTATGATGAAAATTACAGGCCTCTCTCATCTTTTTAAGTGGGAGAACTTGCACAATTGGTGGCTGACTAAATACTTTTTTGCCCCACTGTATATACATATAAAGTGCCCTCCATTAGTATTGGGACAGTAAAGACAAAATTGCTCTGTTAGCTGTGGTGTCAACAAGACATCTATAATTATAATTAAAAGATTAATATGAGGCAGAAGTACAGAATGTCACATTTTATTATTGGCTGTTTCAACACAAAAGGTTTTACCAACTAAGTGTGTGTGTGTGTATACATATATATATATATATATATATATATATATATATATATATATATATAATTTATATAAACATCGAATGTGCATGTTTTCACTGTCTTGTCTATTTTGTTTAAAATAAAATGGTCAAAACAGTGACTGCAATCAAAATTTATTTAAAGATTCTAGTTTGAAAATTCTAACAATGTTCAGATTTAATTGTTATAATGTAAGTAGAATTTTTACTTAAAGAACAAATTCAATTAAATAGCATGCATACAATTCATGAAGTGCACTCACCCTCGTCACTGGTATGTTTATCCCTTAAAAGTAGTTAGTGGAACAAAAGATGGTGTTTTAGAACAGGCAAGAACACTGCCAAAACAACAAACAAAATAATTTAAAATCAGAAATGGAGGATAAATCTGTCTATAACAGAATAATCCCCCAAAACTGATGTGGAAAATAACCTCTTTTAGATAAGACTGTGGATCCAGGGGCTGCAGACGATCCTAAAAAAATAAGCATTCAAATTTGAATAGTTTCACTGAAGTATGTGCAACTTAATGTCAAGAGAACAAGACATGGCTACACATAACAAACATGACACTGAAAATGATTGTTGATTCACTTACTCAGCTGTGTGAGATATTTTGTTGGAGAAAGACTCATCATCCTCTCCAGTTCCTCCTCCATTACTATGAAATAAAACAAATGCACCAGAAGGCTTTAATGCATCAGGAGGCTTTTAATCAAATATGCATGAATTTTATTACAGTTTTTCTCAATCGATTTCACACATTTCTCCAAACTCAGATCACTGTTCTCAAAACAGTTAACACAGTGATCTGGACACTTTATAATTGTCCTAAACAGTTTGTACGTTTTCATTTGTTAACCGTTCCTGCTCTGTCCCTGACCGTGGTCGGAGATGACAGGGGAGACTTTTCACTGCTCCAGGGCCGAAGTAGCTTTCTATTTAAACTTCGGGGTTAACTCCCTTTCCCTTCGTTCAGCGGCTATAGTGAGTAAACAAATTACAACTTGATTTGGTCCGAAGATTTGTTTTCAACAGTTGAACGGCAACTAACAGTACAGTCACATAACAGTGCTCCGGTTGCGACAACACGTTCGACCCGCTCTCTCTCTCTCTCTCTCTCTCTCTCTCTCTCTCTCAAAAGCAAAACTGCTATTAAAGGACCTGCACCGTTTTACAACACTACCCCCACTCTGGATGGCAATTACTTAACTTAATGCCACTCCAGCATATTTTTTTTAATGTGTACAGTCCTCATTTGTGCTAAGAGTCCACACGTGGGGTTAGGGCAGTCCATCTTGTACAGTCCTTTGGAAAGCGACAATCACGGGTATAGTTCCACTGTGAAAGATGGTAGTGTTCCATGCAGGGTGCACATGAGTTAGAGTGTCACCAACCACTTATACAATCCAAGTCATTAGTTAGTCATTTACAACACCTAGGCGACCGGAGCATATAAGAACAATTCAAAACGAAATATCCCAGTTTACAGGAAGCAGTTTCCTCTCCCAATACAAAAATTGTTATGAAACACTTTTTCTTTTTTTTTTTCTTTTTTTTGATCCTATAAAATAACTCTTTAACTTCAATCACTAAAATAAACAGTGTACTATAAGCATTGCCTGACAACCTTTATCTCTCGCATAACATAGTACTTTACATTACCTTATCTCTGGAATGGTCCATAAACCTGATCAACTCAGTGAGCTACCCATTCACCAAACCTGTCAGGAGGTCTCAGTCTGCATTTTGGCCTATGATGCCATTGGGGAAGTGGTTCTGTTGTACCACCCCCACTGTCCTTAGCATCCTCGGTGGAAGAAGAGTCCATGTCAAGAGGGTTGAGGGGAAGCAAAGTTTCATTGACAGTAGCACTCCCTGCTGGATCTAGAGTGTTGCTGGATGGTCTTTCCTCTCCTGCATTGGAAAATAGGCCAGACAGCTCCAGGTCTGCAGAATCCATGTCAATGACCGGGGGTGGCACCTCCACCGGTGCCCAGGTCCCAGCCAGCTCCATGGCCCAAGTGTTGTCCAGTGGTTCGCGACTACGATAGGGTTTCAATTGATCATGATGAACCACCTTTGCTTTAGTTTTTGGCTCCTTTTGTATGCGATACACAAGATCATCCAGCTGTCCCAGGATGAAGAATGGCCCCTCGTATGATGGAAGGAATTTCCTGATTTTGTTCTTGGCCCTCCATGTGCCCTTAATGAGGTACCACACAGCATCTCCGACTTCAAACCGTGTGCGGCAGCAACTCTTGTCATGCTGTCTCTTGTGCCAGCTCAAGCCGTTGTCGGAGGTGTAGGACATACTCAGGGGCAGTAGAAGCTGCGTCAGAGTGAGGGGGTAAACCGGCTACCAGGTCCTCTGGTTCGCTCACCTCCCGTCCGAACATCATATAATTAGGGGTGAGGTGAGTAGCACTGTGTTTTGTTGCTCTGTAGGCCATAACTGCATAAGGAATCATAAGATCCCAGTCCCAGTGGCAGTGTTCAGCTGTTGTGGCCAAGATCTGTTTTAAAGTGGAATTGAATCGTTCCACCTGGTCATCAGACTGTGGCCGAAACGGTGTGGTACGTGTCTTTTCAATGCCAAACAGCGAGCACATTTTCTGAAACACTTCAGACTCAAAATTTCGCCCTTGGTCGCTGTGCAATACCTGTGGAGCCCCATAACGACACACCCACTCTGAAGCAAGCACTTCAGCCACGGTTTCAGCTTTATCATTAGCTAGGGGAAAGGCTTCCACCCATTTCATGAAGTAGTCCTGTATCACCAGTACATAAGACTTCCGTCGCTCCGTCTCATTCAGTGGCCCCATAATGTCCAGTGCAACACGTTCCATAGGGGCTCCTACTCTGACGCTTTCCATAGGAGTCTGTGGTGTCTTACAGGGCCTAGCCTTGGACGCACAGCTTAAACAGGTCTGACACCAGAGGGCAACATCCTCTCTCATCCGGTAGCAGTAGTATCGAGTCTGGAGCCGTGCCACTGTGCGCTCGACTCCAAAATGTCCGCCGATCGGTCCATCATGCATCTGCTTCATGACTGCAGGCTGGTAAACACGGGGTAACACTATTTGTGGGTAAAACTGGACATCATCCAGGCAATAGAACCGCCTGACCAAAACGCCATCTCGGATGTAGAGCCGTCTCCACTGGCTCCAATATGTTTTTGTGGCTGGACTGTAAGGGGCAATAGTAGCCCATGTTGGCCGCTCTCCACTAGCCTCCATCCACGCCCTGATAGGCGCGATGTCTGGGTCAGTCTTTTGAGCCTCTTGTTGTTCCTCTGGGGACCAGCCACAAAAAAATGCGTCCTCATTAATCTTAGTCACACAGATTTTTTCATGGGTTACCCCCACTGGACATTTCGTTATTGGGGTTAGTTGCCCCTCTACCCCCATTGGACTCTGCAGCTCCTTGCTGACAACAGAGTCCAAACTACACTGCATAGCTTGGTGACAAAGGTTTTTGGGTTGAGAAGCGAGGCCTGGAAGCTTACAAGAGCAGAACTGACGGCATGACTGTCTAAAGAGGCTGTCTGCATTACTGTGGAACCGACCAGGGCGGTGAATGATCTCAAAATCATACTCCCCAAGGCTCTCCAACCACCTGGCGAGCTGACCTTCTGGTTCCCTCATCTTGGTGAGCTAACGAAGACTGCTGTGATCAGTACGTACAGTAAAATGATGTCCTAGGAGGTACTGTCAGAAATGTGAGACGAACTCCACTACGGCCAGTAGCTCTCGTCGTGTAGTACAATAATTCTGTTCGGCTTTGGACAACTTACGGCTTCCGTATGCTAATAAACACTCTCTCCCTTGCTGTACTTGGGATAGGACGGCGCCGATGCCAACATCACTGGCATCAGTGTCCAGCATCATTTCTCCCTCATCCAATGGGTAACTCAGGATTAGTGTGGTAGTTAGTAGTTGTTTAAGCTTATCAAAAGCCTTTTGACATTTAGTCCACTGGAATCGGGCATATTTCCTGGTCAGGGCATGGAGTGGCTCAGCTATCGTGGCGAAATCTTTCACAAACCGTCGATAATAGGACGCCATGCCAATGAACTGACGAATCTCCTGGACGGATGTTGGTGTAGGCCACTCCTGTACCTTTTGTATCTTAGCAGGGTCTGTGGTTACTCCCTGTTCAGAGACAACGTGACCCAGGTAAGCTACCTGGCGGCGGAAGAGGCAGCATTTTGCTGGCTTCAGTTTTAAGTTAGCATGCTGCAACCTATCAAAAACTTGACCCAGACGATGCAGCATCTCTGGCACATCACGGCCCAGCACAATTGTGTCATCCAAGTACACGAGGCATGTCTCCCACTGCAGGCCAGCTAACACCCGGTCCATCAGCCTTTGGAAGGTTGCAGGAGCGTTACACAATCTAAAAGGCATAACATACCATTCAAACAGACCATTCCTGGTACAGAAGGCTGCAGCTCGGCGGGCTCGCGGCATCAGTTCAACCTGTCAATAACCTGAGGCGAGATCTAACGTGCTGAACCATTTAGCAGTGGAGAGGGTGTCAAGTGTGTCCTGGATCCGGGGCAATAGGTACGCATCCTTGATGGTACAGTCATTTAAGGCACGATAATCCACACAGAGACGGTAAGTGCCATCCTTCTTACGTACCATCACTATGGGTGAGGCCCAGCTGCTATGGCTGCGACGGGCCAAACCAACGTCCAGGCTCTGCTTTACTTGTTTGTCAGCATCCTGCTGCTTTTCTCGTGTCATCCGACGTGGAGGTTGCTTGACAGCAGCTCCTGACTGAGTTATGATATCATGTTGCACCAGGCTGGTTCGGCCCAAATCACCGGGTCCAGTTGAAAATACACTGCCATAGGTGCGCAGCAATTGGGACAGCTGGAGCTGTTCGTCTGGGTTAAGTTCAGTTGCACTCTGTTCATACAGCTCTTGCAAATGCTGAGGAACAGTAGGTTGGCCCAACATTTGGGCACTGGCTGTAGTATTGGCAGGCTCCAAGGCCTCAGCAGGTGGGAGGAAACCCGCGATAGCCCCCCTCCTAATAGTTACAGCTGTATTTCCAGGATTAAAGATGCGAAGAGGGACACCCTTGAAGGGCTGGGCTTCTACCAGAACACGGGCAACCAGTACATTATATTTTTCCACGAAGCTCCTAGTAGGGCTCAACATCACTTCTGTTTTGATGTGGTCCTTAAGATGGGTGTTGCCTCTGACTACGTATTCCAACCCAGCCTCAACAACTACCGTCCTGGCCACTCTGACCGCCCGTGTCTTTGACGTGCCCATAACTTGAAAACAGGGTACTTCCTCTTCAAAGAGTGTGATACAGTTATTTCCGAAATCAAGACGGGCTTGGGCTTGAGTGAGAAACGGATGACCCAGGAGTGCCTCTTCAATCGCAACGTCAACCACCAAAAAGTGTATGTTCACTTGCCGGTTGTTTATCTGGACTGGAACATGAACTTCACCGATTACTGGAATATCACCAGGCCCAACACCTAGTAGTGTCTTCACTACTGATGGCTGAAGCGGGGTCCTGGCCTCGGGGTGGATAGCATCATAGAGTTGTAAGGGCAACACACTCTTTCGTGCTCCGCTGTCTAATACGGCACAGATATCTAGTCCATGGATGGTCAGATGAATACTCATTTCATGACTGTGCATTTTAAAATGAATCGCAGTGGGCTCTGAGCTGTTGTGGGCAACAGCCGAAGATTGACCCCTGGTTGCTTTCCTAGGCGAAGGACAATTTCTCTTCATATGGCCTGTACAGTTATGACAACGAATTTCTTCCCACTTAATGTCCTTATGGCCTCTCCGTGAGGCTAACATGCGCTGGGGTTCAGGTACCGTTGATTTAAAACCCACTGCTGGGGTGGTCCCTACAACTTCTGCTTCCCCTCTTTTAACTCCTTCCCTCACCACAGCAGTACGGGGCTTCCGCTCGGACAGGCCATGTACACCTGTATGCGTGAGGCTGGTGACGTGTGACGCTGCTCGCTTGGTGGTTTCATAACGGCGAGCAATGTCATAGGCTTGGGCTAGTGTGAGTGGTCGCTTCTCTAATAACTTCTGTACAATCTCTGTATCCCTAATAGCATGAATGAAAACTTCTACACCTATGCCATCTTGCTCTCTTTCAGTCCTATCACTATAGGCCACTGACACCTTTTCATATATGTCATCCCTTAATATATGGTGAGATTCCCCTGGTTTGCGGACACGTTGTCTCAACTCAATGGCCACTGCAGCAGCATGCTCTGAAGAGGGACCATAGGCAATCTCGACTACCTCTATCAGACGGCTGTAGTCCCACTGAGCTGACCGTGGATTCCTATGGACTATTGCCCCAGCTGCACCCATCAAGCGGAACTTTAACTGAATGGCCTTGGTCTCACCTTGGCACAGCTCTCAAACCGGTGAAGGAACTCCCTTCATGGGGTGGTACCATCGTATTGGCCAGGGCGCAGAGTGGGGACTCTCTCTCTAGAGTCATAGTCATCCTCACTCTCAGAGGAAGCTTGATAGTATATGGAACGCGGGAAGGCAATATAATATAAGGCAACGTGGGAAGAATCTTTTGGAGTGACGAATCCACCCTTGTATGGATGCTGCTTCAATTTGATCACATGCTTCCTCCATAGCTTGAATGAGGGCCATCTGGACATAGGGCCAGAGATCATAAACCTTCCACCACCATGCTGAGAACTCCTCGATGGGGTTTAGGAAGGGGGAGTATGGTGGAAGGTATTGAACTGTAAATTGTGGGTGTTGATGAAACCAGTCTTGGACCAGAGCAGAATGATGGAAAGCTACTGTACATTGTCCCAGACGACAATGTATTGCATTTGGTCCCTTTGGTTTGCTGCTGTGATAATATTGTGTAATCTGTCTAAAAATGTAAGAATGAAGTCAGTGTTGTACACTGTAAAAAGTAACACGCTCTATCTACTCAATAAAATTGTAGCAACAGATTACAAGCAATATTATTAATAAAATTCAACATATAAAAATTGAGTTAGAATTAATCAAATTAATTCCTTAAAAGTCAACCATTTAAAATGTGTAAAATTAGCAAACACCATTACAAAAACCCACAAACTGACATAAAAAGCAAAGAGTCAAACTGCCCAACTAAATGAAACACTGATCACCATAATAGTGACCCAATTTTTTTCAATTAAATCAACATCTAAACCTCTGTTAATTCTTGTGTTTCTCTTTGCTTCAGTGATTCTGCTTATCATCAGGTGTCTTCAATGTTGGCAATAAAAAATAAAGAGTTCTTAATTCATCTTTGACGTCTGTCTGTTATTCAGATGTTTTTGTTTACATTTTACTTAAATTTTACTCGTTTTAAATGGTTGACATCTAAAGGAATTCGTTTGATTAATTCTAACTCAATTCTGTTTGTTGAATTTAATTAATAATATTGCATGTAATCTGTTGCCAAAATTTCATGGAGTAGATAGAGCATATTACTTTTTACAGTGTAAGGACCCAAGTTGGCATGGCGGTGGAGGACCCCATTCTGTGTAATGGCAGCACAAAGGGTAATGTTACCCCCACATTGCCCTGGTACATTGACAATAGCCCTGTGGCCAATGATGTTTCTTCTCCTCCTTCTCACTGTTGTCAGGTTAAATCCAGCCTCATCAATGTATATAAACTCATGCGGGACTTCCTCCACATCCATTTGCAAAACTCTCTGAAATACAGCAAAATATCACATTGTGTAGATCAATATACTGTAGGTCTGCTATACAGTAAAATTACATGTACAGTAAAAAGGTTATGTGTGCAGTACACAATACTACAGTCAGTGAACAAAACGTACCACCACATATTCACGCCGCAGGACTTTCACCCTGTCTGAATTTCTTTCAAATGGCACTTTATACAGTTGTTTAATCAGAGCTTGATGGTTTTTAAGGATACGGGCTGAGTATCCTGAGGTACTCTCAGTCCAGCCTCCCGCAGTGTTAGTCCGTGGTTTATTACATGGTCCACAATTGTAGCACGGATTTCGTTACAGATTTGGTTGTCTTCTTCTTTGTGCATGTCCTATCCCTCCTCCAGGTCTTCCTCTTCCTCTCCCTCTTCCTCTCCCTCTCCCTCTCCCTCTTCCTCTCCCTCTTCCTCTACCTTGGCCTCTTCCTCTCCCTCTTCCTCTACCTTGGCCTCTTCCTCCACCTTGTTTTTTCCGGATTCCCCCTCTCATCCGCACTCTCCCTCTTCCTCTGACACCGTCCATTTTTGTTGAAGACAGGTGAACTTACCTGTTGCCTTTTTACAGTGCTTAAACCTGATTGGTGTGTCTACAATTAAGCACCAGTGTGTGTGCCAATTGGTCTGTGGGTGTGTTCATTTGAAAGCCTTTGCTTTGAAATTGCAAGGAAATGACATCATGATAAATTTCTGTCAAATGCGTACAAGTGTGTTTAGTGTTTTGTAAATCACTGTGTGTAATGTTTTGCAAAAAGTGTGAATATGACAATGTGCTTACAGTTGTGCAAATCTAGGCCGGTGTTTTGTTCCTTGAGTGTAAGGTTTTGCTAATTGTGGGAAAGTTTTATTTTTAGTGTGTAAGCAATTGAAAAAAAACTCTATTGACCTCCTTGTATAAAAGTTTTTCACAGATATGCCTGGGACATTTAGCACATGGCTATCGCTGTCAGCCATCTTGGATTAATGATGTCACCAAAGCAATGAATATTTGGAATGCAAGATAGTAGACTCTGTTACAATATTGCTGTCAGTCTACTGACACTGCCCTCAAGTGGTTTGGAGAAAAAATACCATGATAAATGAACCCTAAATGGAGTTAAAATAACTGTCCACTAATGTGGACACCATGCATGAAAGGGTTAATGTATAAATAAGTATAAAAAAAAAAAATTGTGAAAACTCTTTTTTTATTAGGTTTTTTTTTTTTTTTTTTTTTCTTTTTTTCATGTCCACTACAATGGACATCAGGGCTTAAGAAACAAAAAAAAGTCATATTTTAACCATACAGTTCTTATGAGCTAGAGTTCAAACACAATATGTAAACTATAGCATTGAAGATTTTGAAAATAACACATACTGTAACAAAGAGCAATGCAATAAGAATGTAGAGAAAATGTAAGATAAGATGAATTCTCAAAAAACTTGTTTTATTTTTGTTGTTTGCAGTGGGTGAATGGGAATATGTGTGTGTTTGTGTGTACTTGCTGGTTTTGATAAATATATGATTGTGTGCATCAGTGTGTGTGTGTATGTGCATATGTGTGTGATTTTGTGTGTTGATGTGTATGCACTAATTTCACATTTGCTGTTTCTGTTTTTCACTAATAAAAAAATTGAATGATAGTTTATGATCACAACATAGACAAAATCAGAAAAAAAAAAAAATTATTAAGACCTAATGACCATTGTGATGGACATCAAATTTCAAAACAATCCTGTGTTCTTCAGCTCTGAAAGATCTTCAAATTAACTTTGAATATAATCACTCGATATTATTAAGATCATAATAGGTGCAAGTTGATGATGCTACCATGAACATAAATCTGCATATAAAAGATAAAAAAGGAGCTCCTCCTGTCTAGTTGGTTAGCCATGGCTGTCTTTTGTGATGCCTGAAGCTCATTTAGATTAAGTTATGGGTCATACTTTCATTGTGATTGGTAGATCAGGGACCAATCAGTGACCGGGCAGTACTTATATTATAGAAACACAAAATCTCATTGGTTTAAACCAAAATCTATGTGATGCCCATTCCAATGGACGCAGGGTGTGAAGGGGTTATATAAATGCATCTAATTTTTTTTATTCTGTTTGAGCAGGTTAGATCCAGTGTTCATTAGACATTTCTGGCAGTCAATCATGTCCTTTTAACTTTTCTACCTGGCCAATAAGTGCAGACAAAGTCAGGACAGGAACACATAAGAACACAGGAGACGAAGTACTAGTACAACATCTGCAGAGTTTATTGAAAAATCTTTTAGTGTCTTTCCCAGTGCTCAGTCTAACTTTGACCAGCACTAATTCATTCATTCATTCATAAATAATTAATTCAACAAGTGCTATCATACCAAAGCAAAGTTAACGGAAAATAACTAATTAACAACGTAATGAAAACCTTTAAATTGGAGACCTTGTCTTATCTTTATTTGTGAAGATAACACAAGATTAGGTTAAAGAGTAACTAGGTTAAAAAGTATTAAGTGAATATTGAATAATAATGAACAAATATTCCTATAGAGAGATATCAAAAGTAAAACAAAGGTACTAAGTAAGTAAGTACAACGTAAGTACAACATGTATGTTTGCTCAGGTTGGGTCTAACATTCATTTTACTGCATAATTAACATAACACTCGCAACTTTCTTATATCTCAAATAAATGTATTAAGTCATATTTACATTTATTCATGTAGCAGACTCAATTTTGTTCCACATGTATTTGTTTGTACACAAATACATGTGGAAGACAAAAGAGAAAATACAGGCCAGAACATGGAGACGAGACATCAGTCTCTTGAACTTGATGTGAGCAGCGACTCTTCAGTTCAGACAGATAAATACCCAGTATTACATTAATAAAAAAATAAATCTTTCTTGCCTAATATGTATATTAAGGCAATATATACATTATCACAATGTTGCAAAATTTTAAACATTTCAATAAAATCATTCTGCTTCAAATGAACCAGACTACGTTAAAGATAAGAAGCTCCTTTAAAGTAATCATAAAAATAAACTACTAGATGTTTAGTGTTTTGCAAAGTGATTGTCAGTTTGTTTTATCATGAATTAAGCCATTTACAAAACATCCTCTTAATAATGAATCATCAGGTTACGGTGCAGGATCTTCACCATATTTCAAATCGCTTGTCTCTGATGAACTGCTTTCTGTTACTGACTTTGTTTCCGAACAGTCTGCAAACACAAAATTGACCATTATAAAGTATATCATTAAAGTATATTTGGCTAAGCTGTGCAGAAAATATGTATTCTAAAATGAACCACAAAAGTCATTTTAAATATGCATTTTTTTAATATATATATATCAAAAATACAGACTTAATCATATTTAAATAAAAAAAAATGCTGATCATGTGGCCCTTCAACAATGTGAATCTAAAACTAGCATTGCTTGTGTTTTTTTAAATGTACTGTAATTAAACAAAAGATATGACTTTATAACATAGAAATCAAATGATTAATGTTTTGTTTAGTTAAATCACTGAAACTACTCTGTTTTATTAATAAATGATGTGGGCTCATAGAGGGTTAATAAACCTACAGTAATAAAACAGCGATCACACACTCACCGTACAGTCTGAATATTGCTGTGAGTGGAGACGACACTGTGGATTCTCTCTGCTGATTCATCTGTGACATTATTGTGACTCAGGCTATAAGAAGAAATGAGACAGAGACAATAAAATAAGAGAAATAAACATAAGTTTGAATAAAGTGTTTCTCTGTTCCTGCCGTGTCTCTGTAACTCACTCCAGAGTCTGAGTTTTGTGCAGATGCGGCAGCAGCGGCTTCATGCAGTCATCAGTGAGTTTACAGTGACTGAGATCCAGTTCTTTCAGCCCTTCAGAATATTCCAGAAACAGCGCCAGCTGTTCACGAGCGCTCTGGTCCATCTGAGTGTGACTGAGGTCCATCTCTCCTCCCAAAGCCTGTGAAAGAGCCTCAGTCCTCCTCAAAGAGCCTCTCTGAGATCCATCTTTACTAATACAAGCCAGAAACTGCAGCAGCAGAGCTTTACTGCAGCTGATGGGAGGAAGGAGAACACAACGACAGACATGAATGTGAGAATAATACATAATGGCCGCATTATGTCGTATCAGTGATAAAACGTATCTGTCAGGTTTCTCACCTCAGCTGGACTTGAGGCAGGATTGGCCAAAGTTGTTTCAGGGCCGTATCAGAGATCTCACAGTCCTGTAAAATCAGCTTCACAACACTTTGGGTTTTCTGAAGCACAGATGAGATTATTCTACAGTCTTTTATGGTTGGTTTCAAATGTTTTTGCCTTCTTTGTGTGTCTGTTAAATCCAGAGCAGAGCAGCAGGAGAAGTCCAGTCTGTTGTGAAGAGCAGAGAGCAGAGCAGCTGCTGCCTCCTGCTGGAGATCAGAGGAACTGCAGCAATGAAGCAGCTTCAGCAGCAGCCGCCTGTCAACACTAACACACACAAATGATGTTAACATCTTGAGCAAAACAACAGCCATATCTATCTAGTTTAAGTCGCTTAACACATATTGTTATATCACTGCAGTTAAATCAGTAAACCTGAGTCGTGTGACTCTGCTGAGCAAAGGCAGAAAGCTCTCCAGCTCCTCCTCTGGTATGGCGGTCCAGAGCAGATTGAGTTTGACAGTGTTGCAGTGCTCTAGAGTGAAGCGCAGGGCAGCGCACTGAACAGAGTCCAACACTCTGCCGCTCAGGGTGATGTCATTTCCTGCTGAACTCATCAGACTGGACACATACTGAGGAAAACGAGTCTCATAAATCTCCATAATGATGGACAGAGTAAAGCTGGGGCTCAACCTGTGGAGAATAAGATCACTCAATGAAATCTACTTTAATCACAGACAATTAATACAAATCCACAAACTCTTCCAGGTTTTATGACAAACTATCCTTGAGAGATTCTTTTACCTTTTCAGCTGGATTCTGTCTAACACCAGCAGAAGTTCTCTGATGTTTTCACAGATGATTTTGCTCTTTCTAAAGTCCAACTTCAGATGTAGAGTTTGATGTTGCAGCAGGTAATGAATCACTTCCCAGGTCAGTGAGCAGGAATTCAGATCTTTAGACACCTTCTTCAGGAAAGAGCGTGTCAGTTCATCATCCTGTGCTTCATACACCAGTGAAACCAGCTGCTGAAGAGTCTCTTTAGAGAACCTGAACACACACAGACAGAACAGCACTTGTCAGTTTGTGAAACAGGTTGATTTACTCACAAAAATGGACCAACTGAACTGAACACAGACCTGATAGTCAGAGGTTCCTGGAGACCCAACAGAGCCGTGAGAGACAGAGACTCTGATTTACACTCTTTGAGATCCAAACACTGAACAGACAACAGTCTCAGGAGAGACGACAAGCTGCTCAGGATATGAGAGAGATTTTGCTTTGAGTCTTTTGTGAGCAGTGAAAACTCCTCTGTGGTCAGTGGAAAAGGAGCATTCAATGACCTCAGCGCTCTGAACATCTTCACTAACAGTTTGTCTTCCACACTGTCAAAGATAAAATCAGAGATCATGAGAAACATTCATTAGTTCATTTAAGGATGATTTAAATGGTAAGAATTCAGATAATGAATCTAACCTCAGTTTCTGCAGGTGTGTGATGTGTTTGAAGAGCAGTTTGAGTCCTCTGAGAGAGATGACGCTTGTGTTCAGAGTCAGGTTTAGTTTTGAGGGTGAACGGCCCAGAACTCTCCCCACAGATCTGCAGGTGCTGCTGGGTAATTTTCCACTCAGAGTGATGGTGAAGTCTAAAGCTTGGAGCAGAGGAGTCACCTGATCTGCCTTCACTCTGGGCCCAAACACTTTACATAGTGAAGGAATGAACTGCTCAGCATTCCTACAGAATGAGGATTTAATGAATGAAAATCATTAAACATGTATAAAATTATTGTGTCATGGTAACATTCAAGCATACTGATTTCAGTTTACAATATGTGGTTGAAAAAGCATATTTTAAATTAAATATAAAGGCATTTAAAATGGTATTTAAAAAGTATTTAACAGACCTGAGCTGTGAGATGTAGGGCAGACACTGGAGGAATCCCCTCACTTCACTCTCTTCATCTGTCCAGTCTATCAGCTCTACTGGTTTCTTCTCTGTTTGGAGTTTCAGCACTTCTAGGAGGATGGAGCTCTTTCTCTCTGAGAGGTTTATGATCCAGACTGCAGGAGCTGACAACTGATAAATTGGCTGTAATGCTGGAAGGACACTCCTGCCTGTTTGAGTCTCATAGTCCTTCACATGTGACCACAGATCCAGCAGGAAATCACACTGATCAATCTGTAAATAACCACTATAATTCTTCTCATAGGGGAAAGATGTGTAGCTGCACACTGATGTTAATAGTTCAGTGTAATTTTCTTCTGTATTTTCATCAAACTCTGATGCTGAAACAAACAGATTCTGCAGAAACTTTACAGCAGCTTCTCTCTCCATATCATAAAATCTGTGGAGATAAACACATAAATATCACTTTATTGTACAGTGTAAGAGGAAATAAAATATTGGAAAAAGTGACTCATTGAATTATTAATTAATACAAAAACATTTATGAACATAAGATGGAATGATTTTGTTTTTCACAATTCAGTTTTAACTTCATTCAGTATATTTCAGTTGTAGTGTCTGGTTGTGTATAGAGTGTGTGTTATAAATATAATCCTAAATTGAATAATTAGTAAGTAAAGTATTTTTGTATAGCTGCTATCTTTTGGAATCTAAACAAAATTAAAAAAACAAAGTTTGAGTAATTTAATTTCCTTAAAAACAATTCAGTTCAAGTACACATATTTGGCACATATTCAGTTGATATGAAGGTAAACCTGTCAGACAGACAGTTTCTACACTGTTTCTACACTTAATCTAGATCCATTAAAGTCAAGTGTTGTTTTGTTCTGTGTATTACGTCACATCAGTAATCACGTTTGCATGCACTTTAAACATTCAATTTTAATTGGGCTAAAACAATTATTAGTCTTTTAAAATGTTATGAACATTTTTTCAGTCCAGTTGAAATTGTACTGGTTTGAAGATGGATTAACAGTCATCAGATAATGTGACTGTATCTTGGCTTAATCCAGCATGTTAATCAGACTACAATTGACCTCGTCATTGTGCACTAACTGTGAAAGTCAAGGGTAATGTGTGATGATTTTTAATCCTGCAAATATTTGATTATGTATTGTGTCATGTATATTTGGACAGAGAGATGAAGATTGTAGCTCGACTATGCTAAAACCCACTGTAGCTCGATTATAATCGCATATATAAACATACTGTTTGCTGCATGAAGCTGCTACAATAGAAATACATGAACAGAATCAATTTCTACAGAGACTGACTGAACAAGAGTGAGAGAAGGATTTGATCAACAGATCTACTTACAACACGACTGCCAGCGGTCAGCTACATAAACACAGCCGCTAAATTAAGACTGTGTCATAAGAACTAGTCTGAACAACCAGCAATTAGGCTAATCAGTCTTAATTTACAGATTCAAATTACACCAATCTACATTTTTATTTTACTGATTTAAAACAGATATTATCAGTCTTGAAGAAAAAAAAAGGAGACGACTAACTTGTAAGACTAGTCTAAGAAGTTTATGCATCTGACCGCTGTGGTGTTGACAAATCCACACTTCAATTCAGTGTTTTCAATTTTGGTTCACACTCACATATATACTGTCTACCCAACCGACACATTAATTTCATTAAATTATATTGTGAGCACTGAATACAATAAAGCAAACATGCTGGTCTGTTCACCATAAAACTCTGACCTGAGTTGTGAGATGTAGGGCAGACACTGGAGGAATCCCCTCACTTCACTCTCTTCATCTGTCCAGTCTCTCAGCTCTACTGGTTTCTTCTCTGTTTGGAGTTTCAGCACTTCTAGGAGGATGGAGCTCTTTCTCTCTGAGAGCTTTATTCTCCAGACTGCAGGAGCTGACTGATAAATTGGCTGTAATGCTGGAAGGACACTCCTGCCTGTTTGAGTCTCATAGTCCTTCACATGTGAACACAGATCCAGCAGGAAATCACATCTCTCATAATTCACAGATGACAGCAGTTTCATCACAGTTACTTCTATTGTCTCTTTCTGGTGGAGAGCAGCTTGCTGACACAAATCCATTATAAATAATCTCTTTCTTTTCTCCCATGATTCAGCTGTTTTATTCTGTGGCACAACAAATCTAAAGATAGAATGAACAAGATGAATATAAAACAAAGTTAATATAAAAATAATCAACTGACACTGATCTACTGAAACAGCTTATCAAATATAATCTGATTCAACATGAGATCAGCAGGAGAACGAGTATTTCATCCTCTGAAGTTTGTGATGAGAATCAGCATGTCAGTACGGATCACTCTATCGGGTTTATTTTGTTTTTATTTGTACATTATCTCTTACAATTTAAATTATGCAAGGGCCAGGCTTAGTAGTAAATATAAATATATAAAATCATGGTAATAAAAACCTTTGATGTCATTTGTTCAAGTCAAAGTTTGCACTGCATGAAGTACATGTTTACAAAGCATATTTGACAAATTAAGCCTAAATTACAATTTTTTCAGCAACACATGTGTAAATAGTTTTTTTTTTGGTAAGACTGTGATTCTGAAATTTATGATCATAATTGTTTACGGATACAAGTTTGCTGTGAAAGAGTATGCCTCCAAAATACATTTGGTTTAGTTAACAAGCACAAGTTCTACTGCAGCTATGTATAAAAGTACAAAGTACCTTAAAGCACAAAATGACTGTAAAAATAATCTGACTACAGTCACAGACATTAATATACAAGTGTAAGATAAATTGTTCCCAAAAAGTGTGCATGTGTGCACCTGAGGTTCATCTGGAGAAAGTACAAGTGTTTGAAACTATTGGTGATGGCAGAGTGGCCAACACAATCTCACAGAAATTCATATGTATTTTATGAGGTGGCTGATTCGTAGGAATTCGTATGACCTCATATTTTTGTACGATTTGTCTAGACCCCAGTGAGGGGTAGGTTTTGGGGTGGTCCTCCCAGGTGCTGCTTTCTGAAAAATCGTACACATTCGTACTAGTGAGGTTAAACGAATTTGTACAAATTAGCGACCACATAAAATATGTGAAAATTGCCATGAGATTGTGTTAAAGTGGCTGATAAATAAAGCAAACTCTCAGAAAAGCTTTTTATTCTACTCCGTTTAAGAATTATCTATCATTAATCGTATTAGTTTTGGGGAATTAATGAAGTGGTTGGTATTTCTGAGAATTTTTGGCCTAGCAACATTAGAGACAGACTAACAATAGTAGCTCAGATTCTCTCCAGTGAGAATAGCTGCTCTGAGGAATATTGATTCAAAGTAAAAAAAAAAAAAAAGGATTAATTTTTTTTTTTCTAGCAATTTTTTTTCTAGCAATTATACAAGTACAGTATGATTGATTGTTGCCACTAATTGTCACATACAAGACTTTGTACTCTTAACATGGCAATGATGAAAAAGAAACCAGTCAAAAATTTTGGAGTCATACTTTTACATTCAAAACAAATTTGCATCTTTAAAACTATTACGACTGTAGAGCTTGTAATTGCATCGTTACAAAGACAGAATTACACATAATGGCTTAATTGACTGTGATTTTGTCCAATATAAAAATTTATTGCAAATATAAAGTATTTCGTGTGAGATGTAGGGCAAACACTGGAGGAATCCCCTCACTTCACTCTCTTCATCTGTACAGTCTATCAGCTCTACTGGTTTCTTCTCTGTTTGGAGTTTCAGCACTTCTAGGAGGATGGAGCTCTTTCTCTCTGAGAGCTTTATTCTCCAGACTGCAGGAGCAGACAACTGATAAATTGACTGTGATGCTGGAAGGACACTCCTGCCTGTTTGAGTCTCATAGTCCTTCACATGTGAACACAGATCCAGCAGGAAATCACACTGATCAGGGTGACGGTTAGTGCAGTTGTCACTGCAGGGGAAAGATGTATAGCTGCACACATCTATTAACAGATCAGTGTAATTTTCTTTGTTTCCTTTATTTGTATCACATTCTGATGCTGAAACAAAGAGATTCAGCAGAAACTTTACAGCAGGTTCCTTCTTCTTGTAGAAAATGTCATCAAACCTGTTAAGTCATACACATAAACATCACTTCATTGTCTAGTGTAGGATAATATGACAAGCAACACATTTAATCATTTAAATATAAAAAAAACGTGAAAGCTGGTAAAGTGATTTTTCACAATTCACATTCAACTATTCAATCAATGAAAGTTTATATTTTAGATGTTATGGCTGGTTGTGTCAGTGGTGAGTGGTGAATACAAACCTAAAGTATATTGAAAATATAATAAAACAGGGCTCAGTGGGACTGGCTCGCTCAGGCCAATGGTTCAGATTTTTTACTTTTTTACTTGAGTACAACCAAACACACATATGCTAACATAAGAACAGACAAGGAGTGCAGGGAGTGAGTCCATTATAAAGGGAGTGTGGATGATGAAGTCCAGGTGCAGGTGATGAGTGATGATGGGGAGATGACGAGGAAGTGAGTGCAGGTGTGGAAACAGGAGGATTTTGGGAAATGGAGTCCGGGAAACGAGGGAACTGTGACATTACCTCCCCCTCCCGGTAGGCGCGGCCTCGCGCCGTGATGGAACAACCGGGGAGGGGGGTGGGCGCCCTGGAGACCTCACGCAGGTGCAGGGAGAGGAGCGGACGGGCACAGATGTCTCCAGGGTCTGGGGCCTCGGCAGGCCATGGCGGGTCTGGGGCCTCGGCAGGCCATGGCGGGTCTGGGGCCTCGGCAGGCCATGGCGGGTCTGGGGCCTCGGCAGGCCATGGCGGGTCTGGGGCCTCGGCAGGCCATGGCGGGTCTGGGGCCTCGGCAGGCCATGGCGGGTCTGGGGCCTCGGCAGGCCATGGCGGGTCTGGGGCCTCGGCAGGCCATGGCGGGTCTGGGGCCTCGGCAGGCCATGGCGGGTCTGGGGCCTCGGCAGGCCATGGCGGGTCTGGGGCCTCGGCAGGCCATGGCGGGTCTGGGGCCTCGGCAGGCCATGGCGGGTCTGGGGCCTCGGCAGGCCATGGCGGGACCGAAACCCCACCCATGAATCCCCCGCCCACGGGTACATGGCCCCCCCCCCCAAAATTTTCTTGGGGAATTCTGCAGTAGGTAGGGCTGCGTGGGCTGGACCATGTTGGAGGGTTGGAGCTGGCTCGTTGGAGGGTTGGAGCTGGCTCGTCGGAGGGTTGGAGCTGGCTCGTCGGAGGGCCGGAGAGGGCTCGTCGAAGGCCGGAGCGGCTGGTTCCGCCCAAAAATCAATGAGCCACCCCTCCTCCTTAGATGAGGGCTCAGGCTTGGAGGCAGGCTCAATCTGGGGCTCCGGTGAGGCAGCAGCCATCCTCTTGGGCCGTCTGGGCCTCGTGGTGGCCCTCTTCTTGGGCGGCTTGGGCAGAGGGTCAGACAAGGCCATAGGGGAATGCCCACTGGAGCGGTAGGTGGAGGAAATCGGCGGCTGGTGAACTGGCCAGGCCGCCTGTATTTCTGAGAGGGCTGGGCGAGGAGAATACGACTCTTTTTGAACCTCTTCAATTTCGAACTCGGAACCATTAAGAAAGAGAATCAGATTAATAGACTCGACTAGGGAAAAGAGGCATTCAGGTTCAATATAACGAATCGTCTCCTCGTCCAGACCCCTTAGAAAGCAGGAGTTAAGAATTGCATCTGGCCAGCTCACCTTAGAAGAAAGCTCAGCGAATTCCTCCACATACTTCTCCAGCGGGCGGCCGTCCTGTCTGGCAGTCCAGAGACAGTCCTCCACTGAGAGCTGATGTCCACTTTTCTTCGGGGGCACAGGAACAAGGAAGATACCCTTTGTAAACCTTGTGGATCTCCAACAGTGCTGGTCTGTTCTTCTGTTACGGTTGGGTTGCAGTAGAGATGAGGCATTCACGGAGTTCCACAAATAAGGGTATTTATTATAACCAAGGAGAAGGAGTACAACCAAACACACATATGCTAACATAAGAACAGAGAAGGAGTGCAGGGAGTGAGTCCATTATAAAGGGAGTGTGGATGATGAAGTCCAGGTGCAGGTGATGAGTGATGATGGGGAGATGACGAGGAAGTGAGTGCAGGTGTGGAAACAGGAGGATCTTGGGAAATGGAGTCCGGGAAACGAGGGAACTGTGACAAGTATTCGATGCTTAACAATGCTTAAATCATTAAGACCAAACTTAATATACACCAGGGCTATTCAATTAGCTTCATTTGAGGGCTGGATTATCAAATTGAAAATGTGAGGTGGGCCAAGGGGGTGGGGGGTTGTCCCGAATGCTTTCTGGGGGGCCTATAAAATAATAATAATAATAATTTGAAATGCATTCAGCAGTAAAATGTACTGTTATTAACAACAGTAACATCTATAAAAAAGTTAACACCTAATATTTATAAGGTTAAGTTAAATTATTCTGACAGAGCAACTGTTGGTAACCGCTAACACACAAAGAAACTGCCATAGTTTTATAACAGAAATGAATAATATACCCTTACTCCACTAATAAATTACATACAATATATATGACTATATTCATAACATAGTATTCAACATGAACATACCACATTTCTGCCAAAACACCATGGTTGACACAGTGTTACTAGTACATCTATGTTAAATGTTTATAAGGGTGGTAATTTAGGGATTTAAAAGACTTTTAACTTGTTAATTCATGACAATATTGTCATGGCAGGCATCTATTGTTGTGTTGGTAGTTTGTTGTTGTTGATGTTCCATCTAATGCTAAATTGCATGTTAAGTGTTTTCTTTATAACAGTTTTCTAAGAGAGGAAACATGAAAGTTTTAGTCTTGTTTTGTTTATTTCATTTAGTTTATTTATTTATAAAGCACAATTAATACATGCAATATTGACTAATGTGCTGTAAATTCGCACAATAAAATTACACATAAAATTAACTTTCAGACAAACAATGACTTAGGAACTTCTGTTAAGAGCCTCTTGCTAGTTAACCTACTGAACCAAATGCTAAATCCAGTAAATGTAATTTCAGGTTGTGTTTAAAATAACCATAGAGAAGGAGCCAGTCTATACGCAGGAACACACCAAGCCAATGGTCGGCCGTCGGGCAGTTTTTGTTCGTCGGCCGACTATGTTTTCTCAGTGTGTTCCACACCGTCGGCTGAAGTTGGTCCTCGTTGGCTTTTTTCGGAGCTTGTCGGTCCGTTCGGCCATCTGATCATTCTGATTGGCTGTTCAGCTACTGCCACCTGCTGGTACGGAAAGACATTTCATCTTGCGCAGGCGCAGAACGGACGTGCTACTTGGCCGTTGGCTGTCGAGCGTCAGTTTGGTATGTCAGGGCAACTTTGGACACAGACGCTGCCAACGTGAGCCAACCCTGCAGTATGCTTTCGTTGGCACTAGTTCGTCGGCGTCGGCTTGGTGTGTTCCTGCCTTAAAATGTAGAGGTAGATTATTCCAGCGCTTTGGAGCTGCTACTGCAAATGCCCGGTCACCACTCAATTTCAATATGGTCCTTGGAATGTCTAGGTTTGTCTGATTTGCTGATCTGAGAGGCCTAGATTGTTTATAAATATGAAGAAGTTGTACTAAATATGGTGGGGCCAAGGTATGCAATGCTTTATATACAATAAAATCAATTCTGTACTGGATAGGCAACCAATGAAGTGAGGCTAAAACCGGTGTTACATGCTGTCTTTTACAAGTGCCTGTCTTTTAAAAATCTAGCAGCTGCATTTTGAACCAGTAGAAGACGGTTTAACAATACTTGGCTAACACCCATATACAGTGAGTTACAATAATCTAGTCTTACAGAAATAAAAGCATGAATAATCCTTTCAAAATCACTGGAGGACAAAAATGGTTTAACCTTTGCTATGGATCTTAAATAGAAGAAATAAGATTTGACCACTGAATTGATCGGTTTATCAAATTTCAAAGAACTATCAAATTGGACACCAAGGTTCTTCACTACAGATTTACAGAAAGAGGCTAACTCCCCCAAGTCAAAGGAGTTTTGAGTGTCAGGGGCCCCAAACCAGATTATTTCAGTTTTGATTTCATTCATATTCAGAAAATTGTGTGACATCCAAGATTTAACTTCATGAAAACATCTCAGTAGTGACTCAAAAGAACTTTTGTCATGTTTTCGCAAAGGTAGGTACACCTGAGTGTCATCTGCATAACAATAAAAAAAAGATACTCCATGCTTATGAAATATAGAACCTAAGGGTAACATATATAATGAAAACAAAATTGGGCCAAGAATGGATCATTGTGGAACCCCACTAGACAATGGGGCCATTTTAGGATACTGTTGACCAAAATTAGCTGAAAACATCCTATCAAAAAGGAAGGACTTGAACCACTCGAGTGCCCTGCCCCGAATTCCCACTGTCTTTTCTATTCAATTCAATTCAATTTATTTATAAAGCATATTTAAAATCAACCTTGGTTGGCCAAAGTGCTGTACATTGAATAGAAAAATGCAGATAATAAAATAATAAACAGAAAACAGAGCAGAAGAATAAAATCATGTACAATTAAAAACAAGGGAGAAAAGATACGTTTTTAACAAGGATTTGAATTCGGGTAACGAAGGAGCTGTTCTGACAGACAATGGCAATTAATTCCACAGCTTAGGGCCGGCTACTGCGAAAGCTCAGTCTCCCCTGCTTTGTAAGCGGGATCGTGGAACAAACAGGAGGTGACAGTTCCGTGATCGTAGTGATCTGGATGGGTTATTAGAAACAAGAAGATCGCTGAGATATTTTGGGGCTAAATTGTTAAGAGCTTTATAAACGAATAAAAGAGTTTTGAACTCGATTCGGTAACTGACTGGCAACCAATGCAAAGAACATAGAATAGGTGTAATATGGTCACGTTTGCGTGTTCCCGTGAGTAGACGGGCCGCTGCGTTCTGGACCATTTGAAGACGAGAAATTGAGGAAAGAGGTAATCCAATGTACAATGAATTACAATAATCTAAACATGTAGAGATAAAAGCGTGAATGACGGTTTCAAAGATTTTCCTGTTTAAGAACGGTTTAACTTTAGCTAACCGGCAAAGATGGTAAAAACTAGCACTAACTACAGCATTAATCTGTTTATTTAATTTAAGACTGTTTTCAAGGTAAAATCCTAGGTCTTTAACGTCTGAGGTGAGATAAGGCGTAAGAGTGCCAAGATCAATAAGATTGCCATCCAAGTGCGCATTTGGCCCAAATTGGATGATTTTGGTTTTATCATCGTTTAGAAGCATAAAGTTGCTCGTGAGCCACAATTTGAGTTCGTGGAGAGAGGCTTCCAACCTCTTATATGCCAGCTTACCTTTACGTTTTATGGGTATATAGAATTGCGTGTTGTCCGCATAACAGTGATAAGACACTCCAAATTTACTCATGATAGAGCCCAAGGGTAACATGTATAGTGTGAACAGTAGTGGTGCCAAAATAGATCCCTGGGGTACACCACACGTGATGGGAGCCACAGAGGATGAATGAACGCCTGAGCTAACAGAAAAACTTCTATCTGACAGGAAAGATTTGAACCATTGGAGTACCGTACCTGTGATGCCAATCGAACGTTCAAGTCGAGATAGAAGGATCCTGTGGTCCACAAAGTCAAAGGCTGAGCTCAAGTCTAGGAGCACTAAAGCCATCGTATCGCCAGCGTCTGTGGTTATTAAAATATCATTGAATACTTTTAAAAGAGCAGACTCTGTGCTGTGAAGAGTTTTGAAGCCAGATTGAAAAATGTCAGAAATAGAGTTAGTGTGCAGGTAATTCTGCAATTGAATAGAAACCACTTTTTCGAGAATTTTAGAAAGAAATGGCAGATTAGAGATAGGTCTGTAATTTGCAAAAACTGAAGAATCCAGAGAGGAATTTAAGGACAGGAGTCACCGTAGCTGATTTAAAACAGGCCGGGGCAGTCCCAGTCATTAAACAATTATTAATGATGTGCAAAATATCTGGACCAATGATGCCAAACATTTGTTTTATGAAACGGGAGGGAAGAGGGTCATAGGGAGAAAAAGTAGGTTTTAGCTTTAAGGTAATTTCTGTACAAGCCTGAAGAGAAACTGATTTGAATTCACTCCACCGTGAACAGGAAAAAGTAGGATCCAATACAGGTTGAGTTGTGGGGAAAACTTGTGGCTGGGTGTTGATTTTATCAGACAAGAATTTAAGAAAATTCTCACACTCAGAAGGAGAGATCGCGGAAGAGGTCGAAATAGGAGGATTTAAGACAGACTCAATAGTCGAAAAGAGCGTTCTAAAACAATTTGAATTATTTGCAATGGTGTCAGATAAAAATTTATCCTTAGCAACCCTGACAGCCTTTTGAAAATTCTGTAGGGAGACGTGCAGCATTTCAAAAGAAACTTGGAGCTTATCTTTCTTCCATTTTCGTTCCTGTCGAATATCACCATTCATCCAAGGCTGACATTTGTTTCTGGAAAAAACAAGCTTTCGAGGTGCTACAGAGTCTAAGATGTTAGAGCATTTGTTGTTAAAAATTTGTGTCTGCTCATCGACATCTAAACAGGATGTAAATGCATTGGCGGTTGTAATGAAGGGTCAACAGGAAGTGGATCCATTTGCAGCTTTATTCACGATAGCAGAGATACAGACAAGGACAAAGCAATACCGTAAACAGGGACAGGCAGGGGTCGAGGCTGGCAGCAAGAATCAGAGACGGGACACAGGCAGGGATCAAGACAGGCGGCAAACAATCACAGTCCAGAGTACAGGCAAAGTTCAGGGCAGGCGGCAAAGGTTCACAGATAACAAACAGTCCAGGTAATAACAAGATATCAGTCCACAGAATAACGCTCAGAAATGACCACCGTAGCAAATCAAGACTTCACGAAGATGTGGTGTGTGTGCGTGTCTTAAATAGTGTGTGCGTGATGTAGTGCAGGTGAGAGTGCAATCAGTCCCAGGAATGAGGGCCTATGGGAAATGGAGTCCGAATGGCAGAGAGTCAATATTCCGGTGATGGCTCCCTCCGGCGGTCCGGAGGATGAACCGTGGGAGCCATATTCATGACAGCGGTAGAGAGATTGCCAGCCTCTAAGTACAATTCAGTGAAGACTGCACGAGAATTCAAAGTTAAGATGCGAGACCAACGTGCTTGAGGTGGTAGAGTTTTAGATACAGCTGGAAGAGCAGTTGAAAAAAACACTGGTCTATGATCAGAGAGTGGGGTATCACAAATATCAATATCAGCTACAGACAAGCCATATGTTAATATTAGGTCAAGTGTGTGACCGTGGCAATGGGTGGGGCCATTCACCCACTGAGTGATATTCAAAGAAGACAGTAAGTTTAAAAATTCCTTGGCTAACGTATTTGCTGTACAGCACACATGAATATTAAAATCACCAATCATTAAAATGTGATCATATTTAGTCAAAGCGCCTCCTAGGAAGTCTGCAAACTCAGTGATAAAAGTGCTTGATGAAGGTGGGCGATAAATTAATAGAAATAAAACAGGAGAAGAAGAGTTCAAATGTATTTCCTGAACTTCAAAACTAGACAGAGTATCAGTCGGCAACAGGCGACATTGTAAATCATTTTTAAATACAGTCACAAGTCCGCCTCCTTGGCCGGTAGAGCGGGGAGTGTTAAAAAAATCGTACTCAGGAGGAACCAGTTCAGAAAACGGACTTAAGTCACCTGTTTTTATCCAGGATTCAGTTATGAAGAAGAAGTCCAGGTTATTTGAAGAGATAAAATCGTTGCAAATGAAGGATTTGTTCATCAAGGATCGAACATTAGCAAGCACCATCCTAAGCTGCGGTAAATCTTGTTGCATGTCAGAAGCTCTGCAAAGTGGATGCAAGTTAAGGTGGTTTACGTCGAAACCGTGGAGAAGTCCGTCGAATGAGCTAGGGGGGTGAGTCCGGGGTAATCACATGAATCCACCGACAATGTTCCGCTGCGTTCCAGAGAAGCCAATGGTAGTCCAGATCCGATGCAGCGGAGGACGACAACAAGGTGGAAAAGGAGCCCAGTGCCCAGGCTAACTTCAGCCGAGCCGCCACACCTCCCCGTTTTCCGCATCTCCTCCGGTGTTTCCTCCAAGTAACATCAAAGACGGGCCAACGTAGATAATCAAAAGTAAAACTATTGATTTAAGTCAGAGTGAGATCCAAAAAGTTTTGGCATAGACTGACAAATGTCAATGAGATGTTGACGATCATAAACGATCAACGGATGGCAGCATAACAACAGAAAAGTCAAGAAAAACATAACAGAGAGTAGACGGCAGGCAAAACACACCGGCGCCATCTTGAAAAAATGCCTCACCGAGAAAAATGGGTATTGTGATCAATGGTGTCGAACACTGCACTTAGATCTAATAAAACTAAAACCACTGAGCCACCAGAATCAATCGAGATCAAGATGTCATTTAATGCAAGATGTCTGAAAATGCTCAAAAATCTCATTTTAAACTAGAAAAGTCTGCAGTTGGTGTAATGCGACTTTTTCAAGAATGATAAAAATGGCAGTTTAGAAATAGGCTTGTAATTAGATAAAACATTTGGATCCAAATTAGTTTTTTTCAGGAGAGGTTGTACAATAGCATGCTTAAAGTCAATATACTAGGACCTATAATATCAAACATATGCTTAACTAATCTTGATGGAATAACATCACGACCACAATTTATAGATTTTAACTGCCCAACTACCTCAGCTAAAGAATGAAAAGAAATAGGTGAAAATTGATCCAACACAGCAGAGGTGAAACAAGTAACCAGGGGATCATATGAGCCAGGTACAACTTGTGACCTAGTATCAATTTTCTGCAAAAAAAAATTCAGCAGATCATCGATGACAAAACAGGACATGTAGTAGTAGGATTTAGCACTGAGTTGATAGTTTTAAATAAAATATTAGGATTACTGCGGTACCTTAGGAGTAGATCAGCAAAATATTTTCTCTTAGCTGACTTAACTTAGTCGGTAGAGAAAACTTACACAAAGGAAAAGAGTAACCGTGAAGACACTGAACTGAATGTAAACACAGCTTTCTGCAAATCAGTTTTTGTGAATTAATGATTCGGTCTACCTGTTGCTTTGGCCTTTGTCAACACCTGCTTGCACCACTTACTGGTGAGGATGACCAACAGCAGTTTAAGATTATGCATTGGTTTCCCTTTCGAAAGGGAACTCAACTCTGCATTTGACATGCTTTGGGGAGGGCCTCCGCGTGAACCGATGTCTGAAAATAATATCAACTCACGACAATCCTATTGGCCGGCGACAGCCTATAACGTCATCATAGCGTGACCCGGAAGTATATAAGGAGCGCCTAGAGAACCAGTCAGTATCTTTTTTGTCTTCAGGGACTGTTTTGTTTGAAACGATATCAAACCGATATTAAGGTAAGACAATTTATGTCTAACAAACGTTTCAGGAAGTGTGTGCATCCATGTCCCATAGTGTTGACATCTGATCACATACAGTGGGGAAAATAATTATTTGATCCCCTGCTGATTTTGTAAGTTTGACCACTTACAAAGAAATGAAGGGTCTATAATTTTTATGGTAGGTTTATTTTAATGGATAGAAACAGAATATCAACCAAAAAATCCAGAAAAACACATTATATAAATGTTTTAAATTGATTTGCATTTCAGTGAGTGAAATAAGTATTTGATCCCCTACCAACCAGCAAGAATTCTGGCTCCCACAGATTGGTTATGTGCCCGAGTGGAACACAGATTAGTCCTGTCACTTTAAGAAAGTACTCCTAATGTCATCTTGTTACGAGTATAAAAGAAACCAGTCCACAGAATCTGTATCTTCCATTCCAACCTCTACACCACCATGGGCAAGACCAAAGAGCTGTTAAAGGACGTCAGGGACAAGATTGTAGACCTTCACAAGGCTGGAATGGGCTACAAGACCATCAGCAAGAAGCTTGGTGAGAAGGAGACAAATGTTGGTGCGATTATTCGGAAATGGAAGAAATACAAAATAACCATCAGTCGCCCTCTGTCTGGTGCTCCATGCAAGATCTCGCCTTATGAGGAAAGGATGGTCATGAGAAAGGTGAGGAATCAGCCCAGAACTTCACAGGAGGAGCTTGTTAATGATTTCAAGGCAGTTGGGACCACAGTCACCACGCAAACCATTGGTAACACACTATGTTGCAATGGATTGAAATCCTGCAGTGCCCGCGAGGTCCCCCTGCTCAAGAAGGCACATGGACAAGCCCATCTGAACATCTAAATGATTCAGAGAAGGCTTGGGAGAAAGTGCTGTGGTCACATGAGACCAAAATTGAGCTCTTTGACATCAACTCGACTCGCTGTGTTTGGAGGGAGAGAAATGCTGACTATTACCCCAAAAACATCATCCCTACAGTCAAGCATGGAGGTGGAAACATTATGCTTTGGGGCTGTTTCTCTGCTAAGGGTACAGAATGACTTCACCGCATTGAGGGGCCGATGGGCGGGGCCATGTACCGTAAAAATTCTGGATGAGAACCTCCTTCCCTCAGCCAGAACACTGAAGATGGGTCACGGATGGGTCTTCCAGCATGACAATGACCCAAAATATACCACCAAAGCAACAAAGGAGTGGCTCAAGAAGAAGCACATTAAGGTCATGGAGTGGCCTAGCCAGTCTCCAGACCTTGATTCTATAGAAAATCTGTGGAGGGAGCTGAAACTTCGAGTTGCCAAGTGACAGCCAAGAAACCTTAAGGATTTAGAGAAGATCTGTAAAGAGGAGTGGACCAAAATCCCTCCTGAGATGTGTGCAAACCTAGTGACCAACTACAAGAAACGTCTTACCTCTGTGCTTGCCAACAAGAGTTTCTCCACCAAGTTTTGCTTATTTCACTCACTGAAATGTAAATCAATTTATAACATTTGTACAGTGTTTTTTTTTAATGGATTTTTTGCTTGATATTCTGTCTATCCGTTAAAATAAACCTACCATAAAAATTATAGATCCTTCATTTCTTTGTAAGTGGCCAAACTTACAAAATCAGCAGGGGATCAAATAATTATTTTCCCCACTGTACATAACTTATAACGTTGTCTTTTATGATTCTTGTGGGATCTGTATGTTTGGTTTTGTGAGTGTGTTTTACTTGTAAAATACTCCACTCTCTTCTGGTCTTTTCCTCGAGAGGAGAAGGACCGGCAGCTGCACGTAATGGCTCGGGTCTTACTCTTGCTGAGGCAGAGTAGAGACTAGATCAAAGGGTTTTCAGCTGGAGCTTGTTGAAGAGTTGAAGGGGTGAAATCCCCCGCGACGTGTTGTCTATGACATTGTTAGATTCAGCAGCAGTTGCTCTTCTTGTTCTAAGCCAAACAAGAGAGCAGGAGATGGCTGATGAGGATGAAGGTGGTGAGCCTTCTGAATCCTCAAAGCCACCCTGCCCCCACGTATGTACAGCTGTGTGAGATTATGGAACGCGCCTCTGGCAGACTGCGGCTGCCATTGGAGCAGGTTAAGAAAGAAACCGCTCGCGGATTGTTCGTCGAACGGTTCCTTTTTTGCCATAATTCTCCAGCCACTGTAAGCTTTTCATTCCTTCTTGATCTTCATACTGAGATCGAGAAGGCATGGAAGGACCTGTATTCAGCTCACATTCATCAACATCAGCAGATTAATTCGCTGATGTTGATGGAGTGAGTATGGGTACGCGTCGACACCTCCTACTGACGAGATGAGTGCAACTATCTCGTGATTTAGGTAGGCTTCAGTGCTCTATACGTGGCAGCAGGTCAGGCGGGTGTTGCTTACACACAATGTCTGTTTGTAAGCATAACAGTTAGACCTGCTGAGATTGGCTTGGTAGGTACGATATATTATTAGGGTAGTACTTTGTTTTTCCCCTTTTTTGGATGTGTTGGCTTCAGATAATGAAGCCACCGTTCATATGTATTCAGATGTCGGCTTTAACTAAGCCGCACTGTTAGCCACCTTTTGGTTTATTAGCTTTCTCCTCTGGTAAATGCTAGAGTTTTGAGATTAGCTTTCACTAACTTCAGATAGATCTATGTTTAGCGTCGGCCTTACAGGCCGCCTGACATTGTGTGCTTTAGAGGCTGTTGTTTTCTTAGCCCCAGGCAGATCTATGCTTATGTGTTGGCCTTATAGGCCCACAGCTATAGCTGGCCTAGGCTAGAACTAGGATTTAGGCGGTCTGCTAGTAGCATTTACGCCTTTTTTATACTACCCCTGTTATGTGAGTGTAGTTTTCCTAGTTCTGGCCTCCTCTTATCAGAGTTGTCAGGCCGAGGCACATTGTCCCTTCGGTGTAGGTGCAAATTAGATAGCAGCTAAGGTAGCAGATTATTGCTAAGTCTCCCTGGTGCCGTTGTCTCAGGCGGTGTAGGCCCCTTTTCACTATGTGAATAGAAACTTTGTTTCTGTGGTCCCGCTCCCCCAGAACTATCTAGTGGTACTTTGACTTCAGTTTTTCCCCTGAACCCCTTGAACTATGTTCAAGCTTGAGTGATATGGTTGTAGCTTTTTATGAAAGCTCCTGTTCCCTATGGTTCAGTACAGATTGTATATGTTTTTGGTGAGAATTTCTGATGTGAAGTACGCACCCTGTATTTTTCAGGGTTGGATTAATAGTACTCCCTTGTTCAAGGTTATTGTACTTTAATATGTTAGTTCTGGTTCCTGCCCTACATTTTGTGAGCTCAGTAACTCTAATACTGCCACAGACTAGCATCCGTGTGTTCTGGAGTAGTAGGCCTGACTTTGGCCTCCTTTAGAGTATGGTGACGTAGTTTGTACTCCCCTTTCTATAAGGGTAAAAAATGTTTTTACTGAGTATATTGCCTGTTGGAATGTATAAGCTCAGGTTGAGTTTAATAAAGCTTACCTCACTACATAGTTTGGTTTTCATATATGGCTCCCTTAGAGCTTGAACACTGCCACAAGCTGACGCTCGTGTTGTGTGAAGTAGAAGGCTCCATTTGCGCCTCCTTCAGAGCACAATAGCTTGTTGTATTACAAGGCTTGTTGGTAGATGTTTCAGTTAGAGTTTGCTCACTTGGAAACTAGCACTGCCACAGGTTGACGCCCGTGTCATTCTGAAGTCGCAGGTCCTGTTTGGACCTCCCTCAGAGCATGATGGCGTAAGTTTGTACTCCTCTTGCTTAAAGAGTGTTTTTGCTGAGTACATTGCCTGTTGGAATGTGTGGATAAAATTAAGCTCAGGTTGAGCTAAACTAGTTAACCTCACTGGATGGTTTGGTTTTCAGATTTGGCTCTGGGTGCGATCACTTGCGCGTGAACTGGAGCGCGTCTTATAGCTAAATGAACCAAACTCAGCAGCTGCTTGCCTCACAGACATGAGAAATATATCTATAGAAAGCTTGAAATGTCTACTTTTAAACGAAATAATTAAAAACGAAAAGAAATAGGCTACTCTCTGATTATGTAATCCGAATGAAATGTGCATTCTCTCTCTAAGCGCGTCCACAGAGATGATGAGAGTCAGCAATGTCAACTTCATCTTTCCAGCTGATACGTATTCAGAAAACATTAGTTCATTAATAAACAATTAAAATGTCTCCTTGCTGTTTTTGTCACATTCATAATCATTACTTTTGCCGGTTCTTTATGGCAAGCTTTATGCGTGCGCTTGAGTGCTATATAGCCTATATTACATAAACACTCATTAATGGTTTATTCTCTCCAATATTTAAGAAATTAAATTAATTTAAATGTGATTAGTCAAGTATTGGCTTAAATGAACTACTACTAGTCGACTAGAAAAAACTTATTTCACATAGGCCTATTTTCGATCCAGCATGTCACAAAGGGTATTCTGATTTGAGCTCGCGTTCCGCTCGCACACACGGCATCGTACATTATTATCAGTTTAAAATAATATTTGTGTATGACTAACCTGTACTATTTCTTTACAACAAAACTCTTTGCAGGTCTATCATCTCTAGTCACACACCAATCGTCATCAGTTAGCATGTGTCCCACCCCAACACACACACCAGAGAAAAAACTTTGCAGGTCCTATGGCTGAGAGAGAGCTACTCTGATGAAAACCGCTTCAGTGAGCTCAATTATAGTAACGCGGCACTTTTTTGTCAGTAACGGTAACGGCGTTCTAACAGGAGAAAAAGTAACTTGTTTGATTACTCGTTACTGAAAAAGTATCGCCATTGGTAATGCCGTTTATTTATAACGCCGTTATTCCCATCACTGAAGATGAAAGAAAAATAAATGAACGAACGGTAATAAATAAAGAACACGCCATCCCAGTAAAATCTCATGTTTAACAAGCTCCTATATTTAACAGTAGATTAATTTAGACTGATAATAATGGGTAAAAAGGCTACTACAATTTGTTTCTATGTCAAAGCAGTGCAGCTTAACATATTCTGTTACTAACGTAACTTCGGTTCCCTTAGATACGGAACAAGTACTGCGTCGTTCATCTTATTATACATGAGACAAGACGCATATGGGGAAAACTCCTTTTTCTCTGATTTCTGAAGCCTTTTTTAATCATGCAGTGAAACTGCATGGCCATTGGTTTGTGGAGTTAAAGTAAACGAACCAATAACGGTGCAGCAGAGCCGCGCGAGCCAATGGTGAGCGAGCCCGCTCGAGCCCGCCAAAAGGGGCGGGGTATCGGGCTATATAAGTGGCCGTCTTACCTTGGCAAATAGATTTAATTCGACTGAAGCAACGGCATGAGGCGTCCCGCGAGTAGCGTGGCAAAGTACGCAGTACTTGTTCCGTATCTAAGGGAACCAAGGTTACGTTAGTAACCGAGTATGTTCCCTTTCGATACTACACTCGTACTGTGTCGTTCATCTTATTATACATGAGACAAGACGCATATGGGGAAAACTCCTTTTTCTCTGATTTCTGAAGCCTTTTTTAATCATGCAGTGAAACTGCATGGCCATTGGTTTGTGGAGTTAAAGTAAACGAACCAATAACGGTGCAGCAGAGCCGCGCGAGCCAATGGTGAGCGAGCCCGCTCGAGCCCGCCAAAAGGGGCGGGGTATCGGGCTATATAAGTGGCCGTCTTACCTTGGCAAATAGATTTAATTCGACTGAAGCAACGGCATGAGGCGTCCCGCGAGTAGCGTGGCAAAGTACGCAGTACTTGTTCCGTATCTAAGGGAACCAAGGTTACGTTAGTAACCGAGTACGTTCCCTTTCGATACTACACTCGTACTGCGTCGTTCATCTTATTATACATGAGACAAGACGCATATAGGGACATTCCAATCACGGCGTGCTACAAAGGGGGGCGACAGAGCATCCGGGCGGAGCACTTAAAAAGGGGCTCGCGACGGATACCCATAGGACAGGATAGCCCAGACAACGGGGACTGAAAAACACTGTAGTCATCCTCCCAATCCTATATAGCCAAGGCGCCAGCGGGGCCTAGGATGCATATAGGGGGCACAGAATATAGTTATACCCGGACATGGTCGGGGTCATAACGGAAACCAATAAGCTGGTCACAGCAGTGAGGCTTATGCGGAAAGGACCTGCGTCTGTAGCGCAGGAACGTCCAGACTATAAAACCTGACAAATGTGGATGGCGAGGCCCGCCCGACCGCCGCACAGATTTCGGCGATGGATACGCCACAGGATCATGCCCAAGAGGAGGCCATGCCTCTCGTGGAATGCCCTCTAACACCTAAAGGGCATTGTAGGCCTAAAGAGGAGTAAGCGAGTGCTATAGCATCGACTATCTATCTGGATAATCTGGGTTTCATGACCAGAAGACCTTTTGTGCGACCACCAAAGCAGACGAAAAGCTGACGGCGGAACGGTCAATGAAGGACCTCAGGGCCCTGACGGGACAGAGTAGGTTCAACTCCTGATCATCCTGAGAAGGAGGAAGAGCGAAGCGAATGACCATCTGCTCCCTAATGGGGGTGGATAGGACCTTCGGGACATATCCATTCTTTCATGTTTTGAAAGAATGGTAAAAACATTTATACTGAAATAAAAAATGATGCATATATAACAGTAAAAGTTAAGCACACTTTTTTACATTTTACAATCCTGCATGGACCAACATTGCATTCTAAAGTAAAAAAAAACAACAACAACAACAACAACAAAAACAAACAGAAAGACAAATAAGGCAAGAACAAACCACAGTGGTTTCAGCATGTAACAGACATCTATAACAAACAAGATACAGAGTTATATTTTTATGATACAATAATCACAACATATACATTCAAAACCAGGAAACATGAGGGCAGTCACTTTACTTTTTCTGCTGCCTAAAAGGAAGACTGACAGAACTCTCCCCAAGTCATCTTGTGAGTCATCCCCTCTGTCTGATATAGGGAAAACACTCTGGTAGGACAATAAACATATTTTCCTGCCACACCAGGGAACCCAGTATGTGTGTGTGGACTCTGTGGGCCTTGTTTGAGTGGCTTGTGGCAGAACCTACAGAGGCGACCAGTGGGATGCTGCTCCATGGCCTTTCTCTTTTTCTGCTCCTCTATAACCTGTCTTGCCTCTGCAGAACGCTGCTTTGCAGCCTGTAGCTCTCGATTAAAAAAAGGTGTTTCAGCAAAGTCAGCAAACGGCATTAGAGGATTGGTGAGGCCTTCCGCTGCATACATCTGGTGTACCTTTGTAGAGCAGTAAAAGTACTTCACGTTCCCAGACTGATAAAAAAATGAATGGAGGCACCATCACCAAGGTAACGTGACTTTGGCTGGTCACAAGCAAGACAGTTCTGTGTCCTCAGGCTGCTGTTGGTGTTGTTGCTGCTTTTCCACAATCTCTTTCACCATTTGTTCAATCTCACCCTTAGTTAGCGGGGACTCCAGGGGCTTATTTCTGGGTGGGTTCACTGGGGCAGGTGGGAGGGTTACCACTGGAACACTTACAGTTTCACTCCCTTCTGTGAGGTGATGCCACAGCTGCTGGGTCTCCAGGAGTTTCTCTGGTGTTCAGGGATGAACTTGTGTTCGTCATCTTGGCCAGGTGTTTCACATAACATGAGATATGCTGTTTCGTGGTGGGGTGTAAGAGGCTATTGGGATCCTTGGAGGCAGCCTGCACAAGGGCAGCATACTCCGCATCCACCTGGCTGAGAAGGTCTTTCTGCCCATGGTGCTTTGCCAGAAGGCCATCAATGGAATCCCTCATGGGCTGTGTCCACCAAAAATGGTCCAGGACAAAAAGTAGACTGCCTGCCTTGATGGGACCTGTGCGAGCAGCTCGTGGAGACGGAGCAAAGGGCAGTGGTGGTGTCATCTCATCTAAAGGAGAGGAAAAAGGACAAAAAAGAATAAATCATTTTTCACTTTTATATCTGAAATATCTGTAGTATTCATATAAATAAGGAATAATTAAGGGATGAAGATATGAACTGAATTACCTTTTACTTTTTTTTTTTGGGCTGTGCAGGCTGGATCATTGTTTGTGAGCCAAGAGAAGCCACACCATCATCCTGGAGCATAGGGTAATTCATTTGGGTTACAATCAGTGATTACATAGTTACACTACCGTACTATTTTAATATATTTTAAAATGCAATTTATTTCTGTGATCAAAGCTAAATTTTCAGCATCATTACTCCAGTCTTCAGTGTCACATGATCCTTCAGAAATCATTCTAATATGCTGCTCAAGAAACATGTATTAATATTATCAGTTGAAAACAGTTGTGTACAATTTCTTTCAGGATTATTTGATGAATAGAAAGTTATGAATAGAATGATTTCGGAAGGATCATGTGTCATTGAAGACTGGAGTAATGAGGCTGAAAATTCAGCTTTGCCAACACAGAAATAAAATGCATTTCAAAATATATTCAAATAGAAAACAGTTATTTTAAATTGTAAAAATATTTCACAATATTACTGTTTTTGCTGTATTTTGGATCAAATATATGAAGCCTTGGTGAGCAGAGTCTCTTCTTTATAAAAAATCCATCCAAAAACTTTTGACCGGTAGTGTATATTTTGTGTTTTAGTGAGTGAGCATATTTGCAGAGGTGGAAGTAACGAATTACAACTACTCACGTTACTGTAATTAAGTAGCTTTTTCGGGTTTTTGTACTTTTTTGAGTACATTTTTAAATCTGTAATTTTACTTGTACTTAAGTACAAATTAAGCTAAGTAATCTACTTCGCTACTTGTAAAATCACATTCCGTTACTGAGTACGCCAACATTTTGAATATTCAAACCTTTGACCGATATATCGGTAGCCAATAAAGAAATCCGATCATAAACCGACCAATGAAAACCCTGATATTTTACCAGCGGCGCGTTCTCATTCTCTCCCCGACAGCGAGTTTGACACACACCCGCCTCCTCCTGTCACTCACATGTTTCAGTAGAGCCTGAATGTCAGCGCGAGATTGCAGGTATTGCGCATAATTTTAATCATGTCCGCAGGTTTCTATGCCGTATTTTAATTACAAATGTCGAGAGCGCATTATTGTAACGCGCAGAAAACGACGCGAGCTCTCAAATATACAAGTGAACTGCCTCCTCTCACTCAGATATTGAGTGCGCGCTGTCAGACTGTGTAGTGTGCAATCGTGAATCTCTCCGTGCTCTTAAATTAAACGTTGTCAAAAGTTAACATTCAGAATAGACCTCCATGCCTGACCAATGAAAATGCTACAGGAAATCTTATTGGCTATAAGTGAAATGCACCAGAAAGTCTTTCAACAATCAAAGGTGGATCTTTAATTTCTTTACAATGTAAATATATGTTTTAGAATGGGGCATTTGTATGCTTTGTACATAAAAATAACCTAGTCTCTCTAACTGCATTGCTACATTGTACAGACTTTACAGGTTAAACCCCTCTGATGTTCTTTTTATCTAAATAAACAACATATTATATGGCTCTTAAAGGGTTAGTTCACCCAAAAATGAAATTTCTGTCATTAATTACTCATCCTCATGTCTTTCCACACACGTAAGACCTTCGTTCATCTTCAGAACACAAATGAAGATATTTTTGATGAAATCCAAGAGCTTTCTGGCCCCAGACTGCAAAGTAATTGCAACTTTCAAGGCCCAGAAAGATAGCAAAGACATTGTTAAAATAGCCCATGTGACTACAGTGGTTCAACCTTAATGTTATGAAGTGAGGAGAATAATTTTTCTGTGCAAAAAACAAAAATAACTTTATTCAACAATTTCCTCTCTCCATGTCACTCTCTGATGCTGTTCATGTGAGCATCACATCATGTGATGCTGACGCAGAATCTGGCCAATAATGAGCTGATATTCTGATGTAGAACCTGGAAGTGCTGCACTGTGTTTACTATGTCAACAGTGTCAGAGACTGACATGGAAGAGAAGAAATTGTTGAAGTCGTTATTTATTTTATTTAATTTTTTTTGCGCACAAAAAGTATTCTTGTCACTTCATAACATCCTTACTGTTTGAACCACTGTAGTCACATGAACTATTTTAACAATGTCTTTACTACCTTTCTGGACCTTGAATGTGGTAATAATGTTGCTGTCTATGGAGGGTAAGAAAGCTCTCAGATTTCATCAAAAATATCTTAATTTGTGTTCTGAAGATGAATGAAGGTCTTATGGTGTGGAACAACCTGAGGGTGAGAAATTAATGACAGAATTTTAATTTTTCGGTGAACTAACGCTTTAAGATACACAGCATATAAAAATTCAGTGAATTTAGGTAATTTTTTTGTTCTTATTTTATTACTGACTGTTTACTTGTATTTTTTGTAAATTTGTAAATTTAATTCAGTTTGAAATCAAGCTTTCTTGTGCTGTGTGTGAGTTACTGCAACAAAGTTACCCTATTGTAAAGACACAAATACACAGCGTGAGCAAATATTTAAGTGAGATTACCATTGTAATGGTAATTGAAATCTGTTCATCGTATAAAGGGGACGTGTCTCTTCAGAAGATTTGAATTAAACCGCTCCATTTAAATTGATTACTGTTACGAGTCTTGTGCTTTTTGAAGCTTGAAAATAATGATTGCCTTGACAAAATGAATGGGCAAAAAAGTTAGATATTAAAATATCTATGGTATACAGTATGTGGTGGTTTTCCCCATGGTATTTAAAATGATACTGAATATTGATCTTTTTAAGGTATTGTACTGAAGTTAGAAATTCCAGTATCGTGACCACTAATTCATGCACTTCATGAATAAGGTGAAAGTGTTTTGTTTAAAGTAGCTATTTTCTACTTAGATCTATGATTTGATTGAATATTTTTGGATAATACATTAAATATCGCCGGCTAAAAAGTAATTTGTAATTTTAGTACTTTGAGTAGTTTTTGAGAAGAGTAATTTGTACTTTTACTCGAGTACTTTTTTGACACCAGTACTCTTACTTGTAATTGAGTATTATTTCAGCAATGTAACAGTACTTGTACTTGAGTACAAATTTTCAGTACTCTTTCCACCACTGCATATTTGTAAGTACAACAAGTCAAGTTTACCTGAGCAAAGTGTTCCTCCCTCACCTCCTCAGGTGGGTCATCAGGTGGGCAGACGGCTCTGAGGACTGATGCTCTCCCTCCCCTGCAACAGGTACCTTCTGGGACTTGTGCTTGTCCCAGTCCAGGGGGACAGGACGACAACCAGGCTCCACATTCTGCAGTCCAAACCTTTCTCTGGTGTCTGTCTGTGAGACAACTAAGGCAGGGTACTTGGCCTGGCCTGTCACCACGTCTGAGAGCTTGTTCAGTTCCATGATCAGCACAGGATCAAAAACTGCAGGCAGCTTCACTCCAGGCTGCTTCAGGTCTACAAGGCGCTGGAAATTCCAGCAAGACACTCCAATCATGCCCTGCGCCTGGAAAAGTTCTGTGGGTACCTGAATGCCTGTGACCCATCTCGTCTGATGGAAATGGAACCCCTCCTGCTGAGAGGTGCCTCTCACAGGGATCCAAACGGGTACAGCAGCCGCCACCCCCTTCACATGGTTCAGCTGGACTGTTCCACCATGCTTATAAAGGATCCCCTCCACAATCTCTGGGTCACTCAGGCAGCCTCTGAGGATGTGGACTCGCTGAATCCTCCACACCTTCAACATCAATGGTTTGAACAATGGCACACCATCAGGATCACATTCGAAAAAGTATATTTGGAGAACGCTCTCTACTCTCTCCAGCAGCTCTTTGGGGTGTGGGACCCTGGTGCAGCAGTGCTCCATGATGTGCTGCTTTGTTGGATTTGCAGGCACTATTCCAGAGAAGACATAAGCCTGCTTCAGTCTCTGTAGGTCCGTCTGGTCTACAACACTAAAAGCTGCTGACAGAAACTTGCAGAAAGCACTGTGCAGTGGATGGTGCTCTGACACACACTCTCTGGAGAACCGCCGCATGCAGTGAAACAAGTCCAGCTTGATGTTGATGTCGCTGTTATACTATTCTTTGCGGGAGGCACAGGTGTTGATGAGATGCCCAGAGGTTGCCGAAGCCACTATAGCCTCAGTTGTCTTCAAGAATCCCAGAGGAGGTGCTCCTGGGGCTCGGGGTTTGGGATCCTGAAGGCAGCACAGCAATCTCTGTTCCACACAAAGTATATTTAAAATATTAAACATTCAAATACATAGGATACATGTATTTGCTATACTATATTTTGTTTACTTTACAAATATAATATAGGTGGGAAGGAAAATTTGATGGATGGTTCTTACCTGTCAACCCACTGGTAGTTGGTTTTGGCAGTCCTGCAAAAATGTAACGACGGGACAGCCCCTCATACATTGGCTGCAGGGATTTATCACTTTCAGACTGCAGCATCACCCAGGACAAGACCATCCGGTTTTCATTCATCACAGTGTATGACGACATAGCACCTGATGCAAGCACAACCTTACGGGCCACTTTGCGGGTATGGTCAGCCCTTAAGGCTTGTCCATACGTGCCGTGGAGGAGCAGATTGAGTGTGCTCTCCTGCCTATGGTACTCCTGAATGAGGAAGTCAACCAAGTAGTGGGGTGAGACTGTTACTCCACACCAGCCGACCACATCACCATACTCACCAAATGGAGCAGGAGTATTTGTTGCTCTTAGTGCCCCTGTGATGGTCTGCTGACCATAAAGTCCACTGTCCCCATCCACCACATTCTTAACAGTGGACAGGTAAGCCATGGTGTGCACGCTCATACCTGAGGTGGAGAGCTTCATTCAACTGATTGGCCATATCATTGGGAGACTTTGCTGTGCGCCGCAACTCATCCATCACAGGCTTACATATGGCCTTCTTGTGCGTCAGAAAAGCTGGCAAACTTGCAGAACCGACTTGGCAGCATGTCCATCCATTGGGGTTTGTCTGCAAACCAGTACTTTTTACAGACTTTACAGCTGAGCTGAGAGGCCAGTATGTGGTACTGGCCAGCAGCTGCAGGGGATCCTGAGGGAGGAGTAGAGACTGTAGACTGTGCAGAGATCACTGGGAGGAGGGCTGCAGGATGACATGGGTGATATTAGTCATAGATGAGCATTACATTTGTTAAATATGTTAAATCTGTTTTAAATTTAATTAAGAAGTAAAATGTTACATTAAGTCCTTACACTGACAGAACACAGTTTCCTTCACTGGTCTCAAAGGCGATGTGGTCTTGCTTGTAGATAATTCAAGCAACTCTGGAGGTACTGGCAAAGGAACCCTCACTGGAGTGAAGGGAATTGGTGAAAAACAACAACACTGATCAGAAACAGGCATATCCTTACAGTAGAGTCGGCATGTGTTCACGTCCATACACCAACCTGGCCGTGGAGATGCATTGGCACTATATTCATCAGGCCGGTCTGGTTTTGAGAGTTTTGTTGGTGGTTTATGCCTCCCTAACACAGAAAAATGTAATGTCATAATGTCATTCTAATGCCCTGTAGTCCAATTTCAAATGGTTATTACATTTAGATTGTTTCTAATTAGGAATTAATCCTAACTATTGGTTATGTATTATGGGAGAATGGGACACTGCATGTGATGATGTTACAAACTTTACAGTACCTGTCAAAAGTTTGGAAACATTTATAATTTGCTAATGTTTTTGAAATAAGTCTCTTATGCTCACCAAGGCTGCATTTATTTAATCAAAAATACAGTAAAACAGTAATATTGTGGGATATTATTACAAATTAAAAGAAATGTTAGTGTGTAAATGCTATAAATAAATTTAAATAAGTGTGCTAAATATAAATGTGTGTATGTGTGTGTGTGTGTGTGTGTGTATATATATATATATATATATATAGTAGACATTTGACTCTCTACAGGGGGTGCAAGAAAAAAAAAATAGGTACAAAACGTATTTTTGTACCTGCATCAGCAAATTCAGATATTGAACCAGTTTTGCATGTCCACAGACATCCATAAGGGGTTCTAGTCAGACTTTCAGATACTGAACCAGACAAAATACATTGAGTGACACAGTGAGGTAAACTAACACTGAAACTGCGATGATTAAAATGGCGTCTTAAAGATGCACAATAAGGTGTAAACAGAATACTATAGGGTGAAATCAAAATTAGTTTAATAAGCAATAAGTTTAGTATCACAGCGTCACCGAACGCTAGTGAAACTGTGATTAATCATGCATCTAGCAGTCAGAACATAACGATAACAGATAAACCTTTAAGCAAAATAATCATATATTTAAGCATTTAACATTAAGTTAATTACTTAACGCACACAATACTGCACAAAATAAAGCGATCACGAAGGTCTTCACTCTCTCTGTCCTAAACTCATACAATCTGAACTACAGTAAGTCCCATAATTTATATTTGGTACTATACTGCCACCTGTTGGCACATTTGTGTAACTTAGTCGTCATCACGAGAAAACAACTTTTGTTATCTCGAGATCACGAGAAAATTAAGTAGTGATCACGAGAAAACAAGACAGAAATATAATTATAATCCATGGCCTCTGAGGGCTTCCGTAATTTTGAAGGGTTAATAGATGAATGTATTTTAAAATGACATTTCAGCTGTGGTTGTGAACACTAGGCGGCGCAATTAGGCTTATAAAGCAACAGAAACGCCAGGTCGATGCTGATGTGCGATGCATTCGATCCTCATGACTTAAATGTCATTAAACGATTGTTAGTCTTCAGATTTGCTTAATTTTAACACGGCAATCCGAAATAAATGTGAGTGAAAGATTCGGTCCCCTATCTGTAATAGCGGAAAGTCACTGTGACTGTACACTCTTGTAATTAGATGATTTCTTTCACTCACGCGTTGGTGGTATAGTGGTGAGCATAGCTGCCTTCCAAGCAGTTGACCCGGGTTCGATTCCCGGCCAACGCAAGACTTTTTTTCTTTTCCCATAATCTTATACACTCTACACTAGAACTTCAATAGCTACACAAATCAATTATGGAAAAAAGGTAGCCTAACTTCTAAAGCCTTCAGAGCTCTATTAACAGACGCCTGTACAAACAGCTTTACTTTCTACACTGTTCTGAATCCCCTGGGCTTGAAAGATCACGTTTAAAGAGACTATCTGCAGCCCCGCCTCTCTCCCAACTCCAGACTAGTGTTCAGAAACAGCTGATCGTGCGAGGCAGAGCATCACAGTCCGCAATGTCATCTGAGGAGCTCGCACGGAAGCTGCAGCGCAGGCTGGACGCCGAGCAGCGTGACACCAAACCCGGCTCACCGGTGCAAACAGGAGCGGACGAGGAGGATCCGCCGCCGGTGAAACCTATCACTGCCGTGAACGGCGACGCCACCTCTGAACTGACGGAGAAACTCAACCGCAGGCTGGACATCCACGACGGCACGGCGAAACCCAAGCAGATGAAGGTTTTCAACCCCTACACCGAGTTTAAAGAGTTCTCCCGCAAACAGATCAAAGACATGGAGAAAATGTTCAAGAGGTCAGTTCATTAGTCACTTAATCAGCGCCATTCTAAAACTCAACTGCTATTAAATATATTTATCTATATTAAGATTTATCCAGGTTAATCAAGTTATGGATGTATTGATCATTAGGTAGGCAATAGCAAGAGTGAAGTTTGTGTGCGACAGTGAGAGAGAGAGAGAGAGTTTTGGGATCATTGTGTTCTCGGATCAGAAGGAATGTCTATACATCACTCAAATTAAATCCCTGATTGATTATTCTTGATCTTTTGTTTATCATTTTCTTGATTAGTTATTTTCTAAATCATCTTATTAAATTTGTATTCCAATTTACTGCGCTTTAGTGACATAATTGTATATCTAAATAGTATAAAATGAAATAGTAACATAAAATAAAATAGTGTAAATTAAACAGATAGTATTTGCATAGTAAAAAAAATTTATGCATGGTATATAATCAGAAATTAACAATATGAATTAACAAAAATTAATAGTTATGAATGTAACATTAAACAAGTTTAAAAGAATTATCTCTCTTTCAGTTTTAGTGGCATTTGTATTACAAAAACACTAAAAAAAAATAAGTAAAATAATAGAATATTATTTAAAAAAACAAAAACAAACAAACAAACAAACAAAAAAAACCCAACAAGAAATAAACATTCTGAAGCTCACATTAAATTAACAAGAATTCTCTTTCTGAGCATCCTCATACAGTGCCAAAATAATGTTTTTCTCTGGGGTCTCTCTCTGAACAGCCATTGTCCTGATTTCCCTCATTATTTCAGCACAAGGGTCCACTCACAAACTCCACGTCCCCATGGAACCCACTCCATGAGCAACAATGCCATCTTTGTCTGTTTGTGTGTGTGTTTACGGGGACTTGGAGGAGTCTATGATGAGAGAGTCTCTTTGGTTTTCAATGCATTAAAGTTGAAAAATAAATTCCTATCATTCATTTTCATCATATTATTGGATATTTTTATTCAATCACATCAAATTCAGAACCGTATCTCTAGTAGTGCAACAAAACCAAACAATAACAAATAGCAAACTACTATCCATCCAGTGTTTGATGTGAGGAGAATCCTGGGATGTGCGTTTCACCTCAAAGACTGTTTCTGCATGTCAACCTCTGCTGCTGGATCATGGTTTTGCCTGAAATATGCACATATAAGGATGATCCCAAAGTTAATTTTGCCTTACCGTAACTGTAAGATAATGGAGATAATTTATTGTATAAAATAGATATAGAATTTTGCACTAGAAGCTTCATTAACTGTGAGGTTCAGTTGAGACTGTTAGATTATATTGTGTTAAAGGAAACCAACAAGTGTGTAGTGTATAAAACAATGATAACAAAGTGTGGATGTCCCATAGGACTAGGTTACGTCAGGACTGCAAGGTGTGTCTGTTTAAGAAGTGCGTACTCTGGCCCACTTCAGATCAGTTCAGCCCAGTTTCATGAGAGATGAAAAAAGATGTCATGTATAAGAGGAAAATGGGTCAAAAGCAAGATACAGCAGTTAACACATTCATAAACACAACTCACACCTACTTATGAATTAGCACAGTGTGATGGATGAATGGATAGATAGATAGATAGATAGATAGATAGATAGATAGATAGATAGATAGATAGATAGATAGATAGATAGATAGATAGATAGATAGATAGTCTTTATGAGCCTTCAAATCAAACTTTGACTGCTTTGTAATTTATGGAAGCTTGTTTCCGTCACTGAAAAAAAGGTAATTGTGACTTTTTATCTCACAATTCTGACTTTTTCTCTGAATTGAGAGTTTATATCTTGCAATTCTGACTTTATATCACGCAATTGTGAGTTTATAACTAACAATGGCAAGTTTATCTCATAAATGTATGAAAAAAAGCCAGAATTGTGAGATAAAAAGTCTCAACTATCTTTTTAATTATATATATATATATATATATATATATATATGGTTCAAAAGGATTTTTTAAAGAAATTAAACATTTTATTTAGTGAGGACAAATTAAACTGATTTGATCAAAAGTGACAGTAGAAACATTTATAATATTACAAAAACATTTAGAATGTTTCCAATAAATGCTTATCTTCATCAAAGAATCCTGAATAAATTGATCACAGTTTCCACAAAAATATGAAGCAGCACAGCTGTTTTCAAAATGTATAATAAGACTTGTTTCTTGCGCAGCAAAATATCATATCAGAATGATCTCTGAAGGATCATGTGACGCTGAAGACTGGAGTAATGATGCTGAAAATTCAGCTTTATCATCACAGGGATAAATTACATTTTACAATTTTTTCAAATAGAAAACGGTTAATAAAAATCATAATATTACACAATATTACTGTTTTCATTCTATTGTTAATCAAATAAATGCAGTCTTGGTAAACAGAAGGGACTTCTTTCAAAAACAAAAAACAAAACAAAAAAAACATTAAAAAAAATCTTACCATCCCCAAACATTTAAACAGTAGAGTATGTGATGTATTATTTCTATGTATAAGTGTGCATATTTTTTGATCCTCTCCATCCGTGCCACTTTAGCACAAGGAGGGGTGCTGACCTGGAATGTGGCCGGCATGCAGGCGGCAGGACCAACATGCCAATCTCATCCTCCTCTTTCTGTTTGTTATTCTCTCTTTCTCTTTCTCTCTCATACACCAGGTCAATCTTGTTAACCCTGACCTGCTTCAAGTAGTTCATAATGACAGTTCTAAGCACATCTGCAGTTAGCAACAGATCCAGGATCAGCCTGAGCCCTGTTACCGGACTGCAGCACTCTGAATGCGAGGCTCTATACTTGAATCTCTGCCCTGAGCCTTGGCATCTATAAATACCACAGCAGGAAACCAGAGAGGACAAAGAAAACGTCCACACACAAACACATGCGAAGCACCCACAATTACGTCAGGGCAGTTTGTGTTTTCATGCATCCACACACATTTTCGAGCTGTGTGTGTAGGAGTGTGTGCTGCCAGTTGCTGAAAGCAGTTGCTGTCCTGGTCAGCAGATTCCCAGTTGTCTTTTAATCAGGGCAGGCAAGTGTAAGCATGTCTTGGTGAGGGCTGTTAAAATAACATCCAACAAAGAAAGAAAGTGAGGAAATTGCGTGAAATGGTTAAATTGAAGGGCTTTAATGCAGTACTTTAATGATGAAGGTTGAGCTGTTAATGACCTTTCAGAAACAATGTGTGAAGGAGACGAGATTAGACAGCCATTCAGAGCAACAATATGAAACAGCCTGATAAACATTAACATCGTCTCAGATGTTTCTCTCTAAAACACCGTAGGAAAAATGAAAACATATGAGAAATACTTAGAGTAATGTAATAGTGTAGAGCTCTAAAATGAATGTGGATTGCAGCTCAGATAGCATTACAATAAGGTTCCTTTAGTTAACGTTATTTAATGCATTAACCCAGTTTGACCCAGTTAACAAACATACAGTATGTTCTAAGATCGTTTTGCTAATGCTCTGCTAAAATTATGAAAGTTCAAAACAACCAGATTTTTTAGAATGTTTGAAAAATGTATTTTTTGGGTTATACAAACAATAATGATCAAATGTTCCCTACATCTGATCATTTTGCAGACATTGTGGGAACGTTACTTCTGAATATTCTCTGAACATGCTGAAAACTAGTCGTAACATTTAAAAACGTTAGATGAACTAACACGTAGAAGTTCCATGAACAATGTATAAATAACTTTTTTGTGCTAACGTTTTGAGAACATTATTAAAGACAATATAACTTTGAACAATGATTCTATTAATGTTACTAGTAGAACGTTTGTTCATAACTTTGAGAAAACCTTGCCAGAACATAAGCCAAAGTTCTGAGAGCATTTCTTGTTAGCTGGGATGTTAGCTCTCAAGTCCATTAAATAAATGTATAGGATACAACTTTTTATTTTAATACACTCTTAAAAATAAAGTTTCCAAATAGTTTTTTTTTTTTTTTTTTTTTAATAGAAAAATGATTTTTGGTTCTCCAAAGTACCTTTCAGTGAACAGTTCTTGTGTCTTGTGGGGTAAGCCATTTTTCAAAAACAGTGTTGGACATTGTTGATATTTGAAATCAACCCAAACAAACCCACCAATCTCTTCATTGCTCTGCCTCCAAAACTCACCTTCCAATCCTAACCACCCTGCTACGAATGGGTCTCGAACCCCGATCGCTGCTGGCATGCGAGGCAAGTGCACTAACAATGATGCCACATTCTCTAGCGGTCATCAGTGTGCAGTGGTTTACCTGCACAGCTCTCACTAGCTGGCCACTGTTACACACGCAATGCGAGAGTGGGTGTCTGTTTATCACAGCTGACACGCAGATGATGAATGAACAACAAGGAAGCACAAAAAAATGAACGCACAGTACACAAAAGTAAACAAACAAGAGTTTGTTGTTAGTCGCCAACAGCACAGCAGCTCCAGACAATCAATGAAACTCAAACCCAGTGTTACTCACATGTGAAGCGGAATCAAAACAGCCTCCACGTCTGTTTTCAGGCCTTCCCGCTTAGCTCTCCACAGCGCTGGAAAGCTTTTCTAATATTAACGCGGGTCATAAAGCGCTTGCCCAGTCATAAACCTTCATTCCAGTGATATTCTTTTTAGCTCTTTTATATTGTGTCTCATCTCTCTTTCTGCAGTTTTTCTTCAAATCTCCCTCTTGCTCGTTCTCTCTCCTCGACTGTCATGCGCCCCCTAATGCTGATTGGTTAGACGTTTGTTGTTGGTGTCGGCCCGACTAACTTCCAAACAATGTTCTTGAAAAATGACTTAACCCACCTTTAAGAACATCTTAATAATCTAAGGAATTTTTATAAAGAACCATTTGTGCATTGGGCCCAGTTTCATGAGAGATTAGTCAGTTTAGTTCACCCAAAAATGAAATTTCTGTCATTAATTACTCACCCTCATGTCGTTCCACCCCCGTAAAACCTTCGTTCATCTTCGGAACACAAATTAAGATATTTTTGATGAAATCCGATGGCTCAGTCAGACCTGCATTGACAGCAAGATAATTAACATTTTCAAATGCCCAGAAAGCTACTAAAGACGTATTTAAAACAGGTCATGTGACTACAGTGGTTCAACCTTAACATTATGAAGCGGTGAGAATACTTTTTGTGCGCCAAAAAAAACCAAAACAAAATAATGACTTTATTCAACAATATCTAGTGATAGACGATTTCAAAACACTGCTTCATGAAGCTTCAAAGCTTTACGAATCTTTTGTATCGAATCAGTGTGTATCAAACTGCCAAAGTCACGTGATTTCAATAAACGAGGCTTCGTTACGTCATAAGTGTTTCGAAATTTCAATGGTTCACCACTGGGAGGCTTGACTTTGCCAGTTTGATACATGCTCCAAACCACTGATTCGAAACAAAACATTCGTAAAGCTTCGAAGCTACTTGAAGCAGTGTTTTGAAATCACCCATCACTAGATATTGTTGAATAAGGTCGTTATTTTGTTTTTTTGGCGCACAAAAAGTATTCTCGTCACTTCATAACATTAAGGTTGAACCACTGGAGTCACATGAGCTGTTTTAAATTTGTCTTTAGTACCTCTCTGGGCATCTGAAAGTGTTAATTATCTTGCTGTCAATGCAGGTCTCACTGAGCCATCGGATTTCATCAAAAATATCTTAATTTGTGTTCCGAAGATGAACGAAGGTTTTATGGGTGTGGAACGACATGAGGGTGAGTATATAATGACAGAAATTTCATTTTTGGGTGAACTAACCCTTTCAGATTGCAATGTATTTGTAAAAATATTGAAATTAACATTAGCTAAGATTAATAAATGCTATATAAATACAAAGTTCTGTCATGAAACTCTAGATGGCGCAGGCTGATAGGTCCTTAACTCACGTCATTATCTATAGGGCACAGCTTGGGTCCTGCTGTATCAGCATCCAATGAGCTCGCTGCTCAACCTTCAAATACTTGTCAGCATTTGCTGTAGGAGTTTGCAGCACACTTTCAGAAACCCTCCATCTTCCCCAGCTCCACCTGTATAGATCTGCTACGAGTAATTCATGTACACTATATTGTACAGCAGCAGCATGTCTTACTTGCTCACAGCAGCATGTCGTGTATGTATTGGCAGTAGCAAGTCCAATATTTGCTCTGCAGCAGCAGCAGCAATAACCAACAGCAGCAGCGTAGCAGATCTATTCCGCCAAGACCAAACATATCAAAATTGTCATATCAATTACCATGCCAAACAATCTGATAGTTGTCATGACAGAAGTATTTTTAATTAGTTGTTCATGTAAACTATATACAGTGCATTAATGCAGTTAACTAATGTTAACAAATGGAACCTTATTGTAAAGTATATGATAATTAAGTCTCTGAAGATTTTCAGAGAAATAATGACATTGATGTTTGATTTCGTACTTAAATATCTTGAGCCCACTTTGAAATGTCATTGATATCACTTCTAACAATCGTGAAGTTATTGTGTTTTTTTTTTTTTTTTTTTTTTTTTTTTTTTTTTTTTTTAGGAGGAAAATCAGAGACGCGTGAAACTTTCTCCATTTTGCTGTCTAGGAGAATAAAATGGCATCCCATTCATGATTTTCTTTCCTATGTGGAGAGGGAGAGAAGTAGAGATGAGACGATGCTCACCTGTACTTTTCTGCCACCATGAGCCTGTTCTTTCTAAAAGCATCACTCAAACTAAAATAGAAACACATGCCCACTACTTCAATCTCAGCCTCTCCACTTTCACACAATGTTCAAGACAAACACTCTCTCTCTCGCACACACATGCGATTCTGCTGGTTGGTGTGGCAACAGCTGGGTGAGACTCTATAAATACTCTCCTCCGTTAGAATCTCTTTTTCCTGCTGTTTCTGCCGTCACTCTCCACCTGCTGTTCTGCTGCCCTCCCTCTGCTGCGGCTGTATAAATCTCATGTCAACAGGCACTTCTAAGTGTCAGTAGTAGCTTGATATGATCCATATGATGCTAGAATGTAGTTAGCACTGATAAAAGTTCAAACGTTTGGGGTTGATAAGATTTTTAAGGTTTTTGAAAGAAGTCTTTTATGCTCCCCAAAGCTGCATTCATTTGATCAAAAATAGAGGGGGAAAAAACAGTAATATTGTGAAGTATTTGTCTATTTGAATATATTTTAAAATGCAATTTATTCCTGTGATTAAAGCTGAATTTTCAGCATCATTACTCCAGTCTTCAGTGTCACATGATCCTTCAGAAATCGTTCTAATATGATGATTTGATGCTCAAAAAACATTTCTGATTATTATTATCAATGTTTAAAATGTTTTGCTGCTTCATATTTGTGTGGAAACTGTGATAAATGTTTTTTAGGATTCCTTGATTAGAAAGTTCAAAAGAATAGGATTTCTGAAATAGAAATCTTTTGCAACATTATAAATATATTTACTGTCATTTTTGGTCAAATTATTGCAACCTTGCTCATTAAAATTATTAATTCTTAAAAAAAATCTTTCTGATCTCAAACCTTTGAACAGTAGCATAAATCATTTTACTGGTGAAGTTGTTCTAAACAACAAGAAAAACACCATAAAAACAGTCCATATGACTTTTGTGCTATATATTACAGGTCTTATGAAGCCATATAACATGTTTAAATAATGAAGAGATCAAAACTGATAATACTCATTGTTATTTACCAATAATGGTGAGATGAATTGTCATCATAATGGAAAAACAGTACAAAATGTGTGTAATTAATAACGGAACTTTAATTTTAGGTGAACTCCTCTGTTTGTATATGTATTTGTGTGTAGATTTGACTCTGGTAAAGATGGCTTCATCGATCTGATGGAGCTGAAGCTGATGATGGAGAAACTTGGAGCTCCACAGACTCATCTGGGGTTGAAGAACATGATCAAGGAGGTGGATGAAGATTATGACGGCAAACTCAGCTACAGAGAGGTATGTATGCGTGTCTTTTTCATGCTTACAGCTTTGTTAGGTCTATCATCGTCTCTGATGACTGATTTAATCTAGTGATTAAATCTTTTCAGAGATTACCCTCCATGGAAACCACTTTAGACTCTCCTACTCAAATGATCCTATCACAGTACATTTTTGAGAGGTCTGTAAGAGATAACATCTCAGACTTGTTTTATCTCTGAATGCAGCTCTGATATGGCTTCACATTTAAATTGCAATCAGATTTAATCACCTTAGTCAGTTTTCACCTGGAGGATAATAAAATGGGCCAATCCTATAGACTTACATGCAAAAGGGGCCACAAACGTATAGCAATCAGAATATTATAGGCCCTTTTTACACCTGGTAAACTTGATGTCGTTTTGTTCAATCGGATCACAGGTAGATGAGGGAGACACATTCCCGTTTACACCTGATGTTTCTTCGTGGGGAGGGTCTATGGGTGGGTAAAGCTGCTTTTCCACTGAAATTACCCAAAACAATTTGTCCCAGGAACTTTTTATCCCCAGACCTGTTGCTGTCTGCGTTTCCATCACAATCTAAAGTACCGTGAAGATTAAATCCGGTGACGTAGGATTGCGCGAAACTTTCCAGTTTAAATAAGCTTAATAAAGCCTAAACCTCATCGTCAGTCCATCGGTCGTTTTTTTTAACTCTATTGTTGATTCGAATAGCAAACAACTCTTACTGCACGCACCACAACAGACTTTTAAAAATGGTGGTTGAAATAAAATGCTGCGTGGAGTCAACCAATCAAAATGCTGCATGAACTCAACCAATCAGCATGTTCAGCGCCCAAGTCCCACCCCTGAAAGTTCCTGAACTTTGGAAAAGTACTACCTAGCGAGCAGGTACTTTCTGAGGGGGGAATTTTTACCTGGAACTTCATTTAGACCCTGGTTCCTGTGGTCGAAACACACCAAGTACCTACTTAAGTCCCTAGTTCCGGGGGAAAGTTCCTGCGGTGGAAGCGCAGCTTAAATCTATAGGCTTTTTCAGATCTTTTTTATGTAATGGACGAAATAAGCTCAGGCAATTTACATATGAACACGAAAGAAGACAACGCAATACATATGGACAGCATCAGCTTTCGTTTCTGCTCTGAAAGACCACTCTCAACGCTGTGAGTGCATGTTAGAAATCAGGAATAGTTAGAGAACACTGTGCTTGGTACGTTTTTCGTCTTCATACCAAACTTGGGTCTTCAATCCACAAAGTTTAAGGGCCCTATCATACAACTGGTGCAATGTTGCGCCAGGCATGACGCAAATGATTTTTGCTAGTTTCAGCCTGACGCAGTTATCATTTTCACTTCCTGCGCCACGTTGTTTAAATTGCAAATGCATTTGCACCCATTTGTGCGCCCATGGGCGTGCTGGTCTGGAAACGAGGTGTGTTCAAGGGCATTGTTGGCGTGTTGCTATTTTGAGGCAACTGAAATAAACTGCACAATATTCAATGGTGCAATATTTGTTTTGTTATTTAAAGGGCATGTTGGTATATGGTGCACAACGCGCGTACACTCTGCTTATTACACACACACAGGGACACACAGCAGCACACAAACATGCCAAATATTAAAAATAAAAGGATTACAATGTAAAAGATTATTATTGTGTGCATAAAGATAAAAATGCTTTGGTGGAATTCGGCTTGTCACATAAATGGTCCGTTTCCTCGCTAGAGAAGCGTTCAGTTTTTCCGCTTTCAAATTCCGCCATGTAAATAGCGAGCGCAACTGGCTTTTAAAGGAAATGGGAGATGAGACTCTGATTGGTTTATTGCACGTTACGCCGAAAACACACCCATGACTCATTAAAAGAATAGGGACAACTGTTTTAGACCATGCGCCTCGCACGCCAACCGTTACTCTCGTCGTTAAACTAGCAAAAGTGGATTCGGACACGCCCTAAAAGTGCACCTGCGCCGTGCGCTTTAGACCATGCACTTAGATTATTCAAATAAGGCCCATAATCTCGTTTGGCTAGCACACTTCCCATAATGTTTACGCATTAGGTCAGTAGGCGGAGAGAAAGCGGTCTTTTGCGCTGTTTGAAAGCATTCGACCACATGAGCGTTTACACTACTAAAGCAATCCGGTCTAATGCGTTTTCGACTACCTCTGGAAGTGGTCGAAAGTGGACAAGCTCAAAACGTTTTAGACCCCATTTACACCTGTATTTAGTGTCATCTACTTGTGATCCGATTAGGCGTATGATATTCTGATATATTCTGATATATTTTTAAGAATTTAAGTAATTACTTAAAAAATGTAAGTAATATTTACCAATGCAAAACTGACTTCCGTACACACACACACATATATATATATATGACCCGTGCTGGCAAAATGAGTCGCAATGAATAAAAAAAAAATATATATATAAATATAAAACTTGTTTTCCCATGATACCACAATTGTTTGATTAACATTAATGAAACAGAAAGCCTATATATTAAGACCTACTGTACCGCACGGATCTAATATTACACATCATAAACTAATTAGTTTAAGCTAATTAGAATTGCTACAGGCTAATCCTAATCGACAAATACACCTTCTGAGTTTTGTAAAAGTGACCTAAGACAGGGGTTTTCAAACTGTGGGCCGCAAGGGAGTGACAGGGGGTCCGTGGAAAAGTCTAGAGAAAAACTATATATAAATAAAGAAGATTAAAATAAATAATTGCATAAAATCATTTAAAATAAATAAATTAATATAAATGTGATTAAAATAAAAAATAGTCAGTTATTAATCTATTAAATAGATTATATTGGATTAAAATAAATAAATAAATGATTAATATAAATACATAAATTAGCTTAAAATTAAATAAACAAATATATAAATAATATATTTAACTGTACATTACTATAGTGAGTAGAAAAAATATATATGTTACTTTATAGACACTAATTTTAAATGTGTAATACTAATTTTTTAGTGTATAAATTTGGTGTTTATAAAAGTTTTAAAGGGTCATGAAACCACAGAACACATTTTTCACATGAGGATGCTCACATTTGGGGCCTGTGGCATCTAAAATATTGAAAACCCCTTACCTAAGACTTTATTTAGTCCCATTTTGATTTTTTTTTTTTAACTTCTGGGGCTGTCATATCCACACACACACACACACACACACACACACACACACACACACACACACACACACACACACACACACACACAACCACACAAACAGGTGATAGTGCAGCTGTGTCTTAAGTACAGTGAGTCTGTTGTGTGTCAGATGCTGCTCAGACTCTTGTGATTGGACAGACGAAAGGGGGGAACCCGATAAAAGGTCATTCTTTTGACCTCCCCTTCCCCTCAATGAAATCATTTGTGTTTTGGATATTATCTAAAGATCAATTAAATAAAAAGGTCTATTCAGTATATACTGCATATAATTTAAAGGGAAATATCTGCAGTACCTTTCAGTTTGAAATAAAAACAGCTGAACGTTTAGTTTATGTGCTGACATGCCAATGATGTCAGATGCTTTTGTATTTATTTTTAGAATTGCATAGAAATGCACCCTGTCATGAAGTGCTGATAACCTTTAAAGCTATTGAAACTTCTCTGTTATTCAAATCTCACAATCTCTGTGTCAGTTCCTGCTGATCTTCCGGAGGGCCGCAGCAGGTGAGTTGCAGGAAGAGAGTGGACTGATGGCTCTGGCTCGACTTTCAGAGATCGACGTCTCGACTGAAGGCGTTCTTGGAGCGAGGGACTTCTTTGAGGCCAAGGTTTGTGGGTTTTTATATCTTTTCATGTGAAAGAGAGTTTTGATGCATGAAAAAGCACTACTCCCACGTGCTTCAGTAAATGTTTTTTGGCCTTAGTCTCCCCCTTGTGGTCATATAGTGTCAGTACAGGCTGGCATCTACAAAGAACACATCAACAATGTTACAGAGGAATATTTTTGACAATTGAATCCCTATATCCTAAATTTTTTACTTAAAAAATTCAGATATTTTAATTTATGCTAACCTTTTAAAATATTATTATTTATTGTATTAAATATAATGGAAAATTTGTGCAATGTTTTTACATGTTCACATTAAATTTTTAGTTACATTTTACATTACATTTCAGTGTACTTTTTAATTTTTTTATTGTTATATTTTAATATTATTATGTATACTTTATTATATTATATTATCTTTATTGTTTTTATTGTTATATTTTAATACTATTCTATACTTTATATTCTATATACTTTTATATTATATGTACATTTATATTTATGTACAATTATAATATATTATCTTTATTCAGCATTTGCATTTCTCATATTATTATTTTAGTGTTTTTTGTGTACTATTATAGTATTCATTAATATTTTTAAATTAGATTTTATTTTTATATTTTCAGTTTTCATTTTTATTTTAGGTTAAGTTTTAGTAATTCTCTCATGTACTTTTGTCATTTTCATGTTTTTTAAATATATTTCTATTTAGCTTTAATTAATATTCATTTCAGTTTTAGTTTCAGTAATTTTAGTATTTTAAACTTATTAATTTCAGTTAATTCCCAAGACAGCACTTCTCATTTAGTTTTTAGTTTTTTTTTTAAGTTTATCTTTCATACATTTTTATTTAAGCTTCATTTCAGTTCATGAATTTTTTTAAATAGTTTAAGTTTTAATTTGTCAGCTTCAGGTTTGGGACACACCTAAAAAAATGATTAAAACCCCAAAAGAATAAGCCTGCACTACACAATTGCCATTTAACTGATTTTAAAGTCTTTTAGCAGGACTACAGCAATAGTAATGCATTTATTTTTATGGAGACATATAATTAAAATGTGTTTTATTGATGTGTTTGTGGTAGGTTCAGGCTCTGTCTGTGCGCAGTAAGTTCGAGGCGGAGATACGAGAGGAACAAGAAGAGAAGAAGAGGGTGGAACTTGAAAGAAAACAACGGCGTGCTGCATTTAAAGAGCTGCAGTCTACATTCTGTTCATAAAGCACACGCATACACTACAGTTTAGCAGATTTATGCCTTTTAAAGAGCACATTTGACTTGCACACAACCACACAAGCACAAACACGCATGCTCAAACACTGCTTCTTGTACCTCACACCTATGTGTAATCAAAACCACAGCGTAACACTGAACAAGTAGCATTAGCGTTATGAGTCGCTTACAGCTATCCTGAAATATGCATGAGGAATTTGTTTCGCTGGTGACGGATGAAGCGAGTGAAATTTCAGGAGACTTGTAATGTAGGACTTAAACAGCATAAACTCTAATAGACTAGATTGTGCTTCTATTTTAATCATCTAAGCAACTATATATTTTTAGAAACAAGAAGTTTATTGTAAAATGTTAATCATAATTTTAAATAGTTGGTGCCGTGGACTAAATATTGATTATGACCAACAGTGGAAACAATGGAAACAAAGGGTCAAGAAATATGTTTATTTTTTATAGATTTGAATCATGCATTTTGTTTCTTTTTTTTTTTTTAACTTTTTTTTTCTACATATTTGTCACCTAAATATATGTTTGTTGTTAAGTTTTGGTAAATTGTGTTTGATCAGATGTTCATAATATCTACCTGTAACTCGTTTGTTTTTGCCAATTACATAAATCCTATTAAATCACTGTATTTTTCAAAAAAATATTTTTGTAGCTGCTTTATGTGTCTGTTTTATTCCATATGTGCAAAATGGAATAATTGTTGTTATATATTTGTGACATTTATTCTGTCTGAAGTGTCTAGTGTATGCCAGTAGGTGGCAGCACTGGAATGGGCCAACAAAACAAGCACAATAAAGTATTTTGCTGAAATAAGTTGCATTTAACTATCTTTGGTAAAGAGGCATAAAATGTTTTGTATGAAGGGATAAAAGGCATAAAATGTTCTGTAAGGATAAAAAAAACACAACCACAGTCTACACAGATATTTTAATCCAGTTTTTGTGCTCCACATATCAAAATAAATGCATTTCTTTTACAGATCAGTTGCCACTCAGTGTAGCTTGTATTCAGAAAACTAAATTACTACACAATTCTTTTCCAGCCTTCCAGAGTTTAATAATCAAGCTTTATGCACATAATAATCAGCCTTTCCTGATAGACAGACAGTACATGTGCTATATAATCACCTACAGAGGAAAAATCATACAGTGTTGTGCCACCAATGCGATTGTGCTAATGTATTTTGTTTTATTGCATAGATTGCATTGCACTGATAATATTGAGAATTTTCTTTCCCAGAAGTAATTAGTAAATAATCTATTTATTTATCTATATACTTTAATATTTACATCATTGTTAATGTTCAGTACAGTATTCAGTCTCTTGAGCCAAAAGTCCATTTCATGACTTGTTTTGAAAGTTGACTTTTTGAAGTTTGTCATTAGGCACTTAATAGGGGTGTTAATGAACACTTTAAAAGTATAGTTCAACAACAACAAAATGTATTTTTTTCAGTGACTAATGTATAATATTAGTAATAAGTGTTCATCCACTTCTGTTGTGTGGAGAAAAAAAAAAAAATACATGAAACAAGAGTTTTCATTTTTGGGAGAACTATCTCTACCATTCATATATTTTGATAAAAAATACTTTATAGACAAGGAGGAAACCTGTCCATATAGGGCTTTAATAATTTATCATTTAAAAATGGGCCCCTCTGACTCGGATACAGATGGATAACACAATGAAAATGTCCAGGTGCCGAATAAATAAGGGCTCAAACATGATGGTGTCCGTGGATTCAGGGTGAAGATGGTCAGTAAAATTTCTCATAATAAAACAGTGGAGATTCCTCTTATTTCTAGATGAAAACAAGGCCTTAAACATCAGTCATTGTGTGTTCAGCAGTACTGAAGGATGCAAGTGTGAATCATTGTGTCCATTTAGCAGCAAAAATGGTTTCATAATGGGACGGGATGACATAACAGATCATAACTAACTGAGGTTGTCTTTTGGGATCAAAAAGTCATACATTGGAGGTTGTGTCATGAAATGAAATGCCCTTTTTATGAACGGAGAATTCATATGAAATCATACACCCTTGCATAAAAATACAACCACTGCTACTCCACCCGGTCACTGCCTTCCCCGTTAATCTGGACCACCACGTGTTCTTTCTCCAGTGCGTCGGTGGTGTGTGTGTTGGGGAGTGTGAGCGGACAGGGCTGTGTGTCAAAATAGCGCATGCTTTCAGTTTTGTTCCGGCCTTTTCCGTGCAGAGACGTCACCCTGGCGAAGCAGCTGCCGTACTGGATCTCGTCAGGCAGGTAGGACGTCCTCTTGTGGTAGCCAGAACCCGTGCTCTCCTGAGAGGCGGTGAGGAACACCACTAATTCAAAGTGTGATTGGCTGGTTGGGGCGTTGTTTAGGGGGCTGGATGGAGTTATGGGGTGGTAAAAGGTCAAAGGTGACAAAAAGAGGGGGCAAGGTCGTGACCCCAGGTTATCAATAGTGAAATCCATTGCGGTTTGATGGAGTTCATGATCGTCACGTTCTTCGTAGAGAATGGCACTCACGCACACATCCACCAGAGGCCTTGGAAGCAGGTTACACACGCGGAACATCAAACAGCGTTGACCTCTGACCTCGCACACTACAGCATGAGGGCTGAACAGGATCCCACCACAGCGCTTCTGAGGGCGGGAGAACTTTGCCACAAATGCACCTGATGGAACAAACAAAGAATATATGAATCTGAGGAAATAGAATGAAAAGGAACTGAAATAAATAAAAAATAAAAAAAACAAAATAAAGCTGCCAAATATATAATTTAGTAAATTAATAATAATAATAATAATAATAAAACCACAAATGCACATGTGAAGTGACAGAAGGAAAAAAAAAATAATAATTTAGGGAAATAGAGTAAAAGGAACTGAAATAAAAAATAAACAAAATAAATAATTTAGTAAATAAAGTAAATAATTTAATAACAATAATTGAACGTCTACATAAATATTTAATTCATTAATAATAATAATAATAACAACAAAACCACAAATGCACCTGTGAAGTGGCAGAAAAAAATAATTTTTAATTTAAAGAAAAAGAAAAAAAATAAACAAATTAATAATGTAGTAAATAAGTAAATAATGTAATGATATAATATAATAATAATAATAGAACATGTATATTATTAATAAATTAAATAATTAATTTATTAATAATAATCATAACAATAATAATTTATTAAAAAAGTCAAGACAAACTTTGCCACAAATGCACATGAGAAGTGACAAAAAAATAATGTTGAATAGAAAAAAGTAAAATAAAACTGCAAAATAAATAATTTATTAAATAAAGTTAAAAAATAATAATTAAAAAATTATTATTATTGTTATTGTTATTTTGGAAAAGGTAAGTTCGTCAAGACAAAGTTTGAATGATGCTTTAATGAAGTCTTGTGTGATAGTTTTAAAGGTGTTTAAAAAGTCTTTACAGATCACCTATAGAAATTTGCAGAGGTGGGAGTAAGTCACACATGTGCAAGTCACAAGTAAGTCTCAATTCTTAACCTTCAAGTCTCAAGCAAGTCCAAGTCAATTTTTGTTAGAATCAAGCAAGTCAAGTCACTGCTTTATGTCAAGCAATTCAAGTCAAGTCGTAGCTTGGGTCAAACAAGTCACTGGCAAGTCATACAAATGTTTGATGATTTAACTGAATTTATATTAAAACTACAGTAGTTATGGACTATGGGAGTTTTATTTGCTACAAAAAAAGTGCAATATGCATTTCTACTCGAAAGGTGTCCACATACAGCTGAGCTGTCAATACAATAAAAATCTAAAAATAAAAAATAAATAAATGAATGTGTGTGCGTGTGTATAAGTGAAAAGTATATTGTTTGCATGTGCATGGTTGTGTTTGCAAAGTTGATTGTTTTTTCTTTTTATTTGTGTGTGTGTGTGTGTGTGTGTGTGTGTGTGTGAGAGAGAGAGAGAGAGAGAGAGAGGTGATTTGATTGAGTGTGCGCGTGTATGAATGGAAAGTCAATTTTTTTTTTTTTTTTTTTTTTTTTTTTTTTAGTTTGTTTGTGTATGCATGGTTGGGTTCGCAAGCCTCTATGATTTTTTTTTCTTTGTGTGTGTGTGTGTGTGTGTATGTGTATACAATATATTTATGTGCATCCCCATAAACTATACATAGGCTTTTCACTCAAAGTCTAACACTGAAGACCAATTATTAGACACTGTACACATACTAAGTGCTATTGCAAAAAAGCTGACATTTCCTTATAAACAGTGAATAACCATTTACAATGTATTGCACTTGCAAAAAATTAAATGTGATAATTTTCTCTGTTACCTTTGTTCTTCAATGACAGACAGCATTGGTTGCTGTCGCTTTAAGATCTGCCGCACATGACACGGATCTCATGCGCGTCCCACTTTCTCACAACTCTTTTGTTTAAGACTTTAACTCATTCAAGGCTGCTCTAATGCGGATACTCGACAAAACGGACATTTTTGGCATTATGTGTTATTGTTCATTCTGACTGGTTTTCATGAAAAATCAGCCCCTGCTGGTAGATTCTGTAACTACACCAGTATGGGGGCAAAGGCATCTTTCTCGAGACAGGGATAGCTGCAGGTCGGAGTAATTGGCGTGTCGAAAGGAGGCGTTGCGAAAGGTGAATTGCTACAACAGAAACTAACTCCTAACCCTACCCCCACACCCTGACAGACAGCGTTCGCGACCAATGAGAAAGACCTTTCTCCATGGCCCTACCTTTTGGCATGCCTCAACCTTTCTTCAAGCCCATTATTCAAACCTGCAGATACCCACACTTGTCTTTCTCCATTGACAGTCAATACTTTTTTTTTGTTTTTTGAAAGAAAATGTAATATTTTATTATAGTAAATGTTTTAGAAAGTGTATATAGACTACCATCCCTGTCTGCTGTGTTTTATGACAAATCACAGGATAGTTGTCACATGAATCACACGGCATTTGCAGCTCAGCTGATTGGCTGGCTCACAAAATCTGTATTCAGAACTGAGTGCCTTTGAAGCAAGATGACGGCATGCAGATTGTGTTCTTCACCCCTGGGCCACCAGTCAAGCAATAGTCATCACGAGGAATATTTTAGGAAGTGTGTTCCTCCATTTCCCAGGTTTTTGACACCTGAGGACACACATGACCTGTGCGTTTATTGCTTGGGAGATGGGTATGCATGAGAGTGCATGAGAGTTCTGAATGTGCCCATTGTGAGAAATTCACAATGAGAAAGCTCTATTTATGTTAATCCCTATTCTCGAGGCATGTGGGACAAGCATCTGCGCCCCGAGGCTCAGGCCACACTATTCCCTTCGGTCATGGGAATAGCAGGTCAATCTGGCTGAGAAGTTCGAGAAACAGTTTGCTCTTTCTTGCGCCTCAATTGCAGACTATTGGAGCAGGATGTGCTGTCTATCAAGTCATCCGATCCAGCTGATAGCATGTTGTTGGCACCATTCAGACAAGAGGAAGCGAATGTGGTTTAAGAAGGTGAGGAAAGTGTGTGTACTGAGTCCTCTCAATCTGCCAGCCCTGCATACAGGGAATTGCTGGACGTCATGGTGCCATGCTACAGCCAGAATAGATCTGGCTTGGGGGCCTGAAAAACAGGAAGTCGCTTGTGGTAGGCTGGAAGAGTGCTTCCTGTTATGTTCGCCTTTCCCCCATGAGCCTTCCATTCCTTCCCGACCTCCACACTGAAGTGGAGAAGTCATTGAAGAAGCAATATTCAGCCCGGATTTATCCGTTTCATACCAGGTAGATCTACCAGGCAGATCTGCTAAAAGATCTGGATCAGGGCCAGGGACTGTCCCCTGAAGCGGTTGCTGAACTGCTCCACACCATGGATCTAGCTCTCCGGGCCACTAAACAAACAGCTGCTGCTATCGGTCGCTCAGCGATGGTGGTCACAGAAAGGCATCTGTGGCTGAACTTGGCGGACATCAGGGAGAAAGAAAATTTTTTTCTTTTTGGCACATCTGTTGAGACAGTGGTCGAAAAGTTTAGAGAGTCAAGGGCGCAGTTGGCCGCATCAAGGAAATACATCCCGCACCAATCCAGATCCCTACCTAAAGCCTCTGTGGGTTCTGGCCTGCCATAGTCCGAGGACCGGAGGCAGGGCCAGAGGGAGAGCATGGCCTCCCTTAAGGAGTCGAGTGCAGAGGAGATCTCAGGGAAATGTTTAATAAAAAGCACTTCGGTAAAGAACAGAATAAAGAAATAACATCTCTCCTGTGTGGGGCACAAGAGGTTGTTCCAAGCTGAATAAAATCTGCCACTCATGGCACGTGTCTTATACAAATCCTGTTTACATTTGGTATTAAGATGTGTTTTGTTCGATCGGATCGTTCACTTGTGATCCAATCGACAAAAATGCTTCTTAATACCAGGTGTAAACAGGGACTTAGTAACGGTTCCCTCTTCATGAATTACGGCTCAGAGGTCTGTAGCCTTAGTGATTTGGCAACCTCTGGTGGCCGCCTACACATTCTGATGGGTAGAGTAGATAACGCAGGTTGATATATATACAGGACACTGTTTATCATCCCCTCTCCAGCTAAAGGTTCAGTGCTCCCCTATGGTGGCACAATTAATGTTTTCCCCTTGGGTTGAGTATACTGAACCAATTGTTATTTTCTAAACAAAGTTGGGTTCTAAAATAGGGTTCGCTCCCCTGTTTGATTTCTCTCTTCGGGGTAATGCAAAAGGAAACTAATTAGATCATGGCAATTTGTATTCCTGCTATTTAGTTTACTCCCCCTCACCAACTACTGCAGTGGGTTTCTAAGTAGGGGTTTGCTTCCCTGAAAAGTGGGTTATGAAATGCCTGACTGACCTATTTATCTCTCATGTGAGTTGACAATGCTAACGAGTTGAAAAAGTTTGCCTAGGGAGCGTCCCTCCTTGTTATCTGTCACTCACTATGATCCAGTGCTGTATATAGCAGGCGTTGTAGCTCTAGCTAGCCTTTTTCTTCTAATTCAGCAATGTTAACGAGTTGAGGTAGTTCACAAGGAAAGGTGATTCTCCTTGTTATTTTGCACCATTTGCATTTGAATGAATAAAATGGTGTAAATCTGCCTTGGTTCTGAGAATAGTGTCAAGCAGTGTGTGAGCACTCTAACCCTAACCCTTCTTGTATAGGGTAATTTAATAGAGCTGCAGCTCCCCTGTGGTTGCCTGAGGGATAAGTTTATTATAAGAAACTGTTGCATTAAAGTATTTTGCCATTCTTGTGCTACAGCCTACTATATGAAAATTAAGATTCATTTTCCCCACAAGTAGTGGTAATGCCTTGGTTAATAGTGGAATATTGAAAGAAAAAAAGCCTGGCCATTTTTTCCGTAGAGCTCTGCCTTTGGGGCTGCAGTAGCCCGCTGGGGAGGGAGGAAGGTTCTATTGAGGATGGGACTTCTGCTATAGAGGCATAGAAGCTAAGGGATCTTCTATTTTTGTGGGAGATAATGGCTTTGGGAATGATACCACTAGACGGTCTGTGTATGTACGTGGCCCAGATGGATGCTCTGACTTTGGCTAAGTAATCCGTTGAGTCAATGTATGCTATGCCCACTATCTTTGTGGGTATTTGTTCCCCATAGCGTCCATCCAAGATGCAGTGTAGAGTTCCCATTCGAAGGAGAACGTCTCACGTTCCGACTGTAACAGTGGTTCCCTGAGAAGGGGAATGAGACACTGCATCTTGTTGCCATGCCATTAGATCTGCTCTTTGTCCTTCGGACAAAGAAGTTGATGACATTTATTACGGGTGCCCTCTTTTACTTCCGGGTGCTCTGCTAATGACGTCACGGACTGTAGCCAACCACTCAGACTGGAGTGTTTTGGCTCACTCTAAGGTAATAAATATATAACGGTTCATTATGTAAGGTCTTTATGCACCACTCAAAACATAGTTCTGTCAGGATCACTATCGTCAAAGATGACTGGCAGTTAGCATACAGTTTGGATTGGTGGTATGGTTCTGTTCTGGGCAAAAAGCGATAACCCCCCTTAGGGTAAACAGAAATGAGTTTGATCAAAAGAAATATCAGAAGGTCAAGTCCTGACTGGACAAAGGAGGAGCTGGGGATGGAGGAGGGTAATTAGCTCCTGAGCAATGCGCTAAAGCTGCTGATAATACTGAATGGACCATATATAAATGAATGCGGTGATAGGCGTCATATTCCTATAGGTCAATGTGAATCAGCTGAGTGTCAGCTGATGCGAGCTTGACTAATGTGACCCGCCAGAACTAACGCTATACGTTTGATTTATGTATATTATTTAGCTTTTTTGTCAATAGATCCTCCTAAATTTTACACACTGCACCTTTAACATTTCCAATATGGCAGATATGTTGGTGTACTGTTGCTAATGAACTGCAATCTAGGTATTTAATATCTTCAATATGAACTTAAAAAGCTGGACTTAGAATTGAACACAAGTACCCCTGATTTCAGTGCATACTGTTAAATCCATTTATATTTTAGTTCAATAGCAAGACATCTACAAATCATTCTACATTTCCTCTGAGACCTTCAGTACCAGGATCATCTGCTCAATACAAAGCCAGAATTGTGATGCATTTACATTCATTACTTCATAGTTCAGAGGCAATACTCGTGATGAGTTTTATTTTAAATATATTCATCAATGAGACTTTTATTGGCATTTCTCTCTGACCTTAAAGCATGTGAACTCAGGATTCACATGGCTTACTGTACATACACCTTAAGTCTTTATCTAAGAGATTCTCAGAGGTAACCAATTGATGTCTTTCCAGGATACATGTTGATCTTAAGTTACAGTTCAGTTCACCTATAAATAGGGGAATGTGCTGAAATGGTAAACAGATATACAGTATGATGACATCTGGTTTAAGCATTAATGTAAATGTGTGATTTATGTGTTTATTCTGTATGTATATATTTACACAAAACTTGGTAAACATTTACACACACACATATACATACATACACATACATACATACATGAATATATATATATATATATATATATCTTTCTGTGTAATGTTATATTCAATCAGCAATGTCAAGTGCTTTTTTTTTTTTTTTTTTAAATTAGTAGCTTCATAAAGAATTTTGGAATTTTTAATTTTACGAAATAGAATAAAAGGCACAAAATAAAAAAGCTGCAAAATAAAATAAATAAATAAATAATTTAGTAAATAATAATAATAATAATTATAATAAATTAGTACTTAAATATATTTTATTGTGTAGTAGTAATAATAATAATATTAAAATTAATAATAAAATCCTCCATGTAAATATCTTACCTTAATCTCTGTTTTTTTTTTTTTTTTTTTTTTTTATGCAGCCTTAATGTTTTATTATAAAATTATCCTAGATGCTTGTTGATTGAGCTTAACTTGTAATGAACCTGGAATATTCCTTTAAACCTAACCTAAACATGAGTCATTTAAAATCTTCATTTCCAAAGGAAAGGTATATTTCCTATATAGACCTGGTGCATATTTCTACAGCAAAGTAGAAGACTGTGGTGTGTACCGGTGATGAAGGCCTCCAGCATGAGGCCCAGCAGCATCTGCAGGGCGAGCAGCGCTATGGCGGTTGGACAGTCAGCGTTGGGGTACATGGTTCCGTACCCGATGGTCAGCTGCGTCTCCAGGGCAAAAGAGAAGGCGGCGGTGAAGCCCGTCACGTGTTTGACACACAGCACGTGGCCAGGCGGTGGGGAGTCGTGGTTGGGCACATCCAGGTCTCCATTGACACGGGCGAGCAGGTACCACAACACTGCGAACAGCAACCAGTGAAGCAGGAAGGAGCCACAGAACGCCAGCACCACCCATCGCCACCGCAACGCCAGCCATGTCCCCCACATGTCCCGCAGGGCACCGAACCACGTCTCTCTGTAGCCTGGGGCATTGCCTCGCATCAGGCTCCGCCCGTCCTTGCTGACCAGTCGCTGACGTTGAGGTTTGGTCATCAGGGGGCAGGAGACAGCCTTTTGGTCACTGGTGGTGCTTGTCATGGTGATGAAAAGTTGGCAAGCGGCTGACACCTGGAAAGGTAAGCAAAGAACACCTGATATCAGCTACACATTTCTACACATTTACATATGAATATCTGAAGTTCTTCAAGAGATAGTTCAACCTCCAAAAAATTCCAGTTCCTCTGTGAAAATTAAAACACATCATTCCTTATAGTCTTTTCTCACAGCAGCTGCAATAATTAAACTCATCATTTTGATGGCGGATTGTAATCCAGAAAGGTCCAAATGACAATCATCAGTGACAACTGGAGATTCACCCGTAGTCAAAAGCAAAAGACTCCGGACTGCGGAGTGCCTACAGAAATTGAAATCTACAGGTAACACTAATACCCACTAAATACACAGTCACGCATTGCTGATGTTGTTAACATTAACAATTTGAGGACAAAGTATAACAATAATTTGCATGGTTTGACGTGATTCGAGCTAAGCGATTGTTAGATTTAATCATCATTGGCTGCGCGATTTATTGTAATGCTTTTTTCTCAGTTGGTCAAAGCAAAAGTGGCAGACATGTTACATTTTCCGGTGAAAATTCTTATTTTGGTCATATTTCCAAGATGTAGAATCTGTGAATCTGAAGTACAGTATCCACACCGATGTGGTGACTGACAGCAAACATTAGATTAATCCGCGCTGAGGAGCCATGCCAATGCACAACCCATGTAAAGATGATAATTGCGCAAATAACTGCAATTGCAGGTTTCAAACAGAGATGGCGACAAAGAGAAAAAACTTACGCACTGCAGCTTTAACTAAAAGTGTTCATTTTAATTTTTGGTACATAAGGCTAAAATAAATTGAAATATTAATATTAGATGGAAAAACTTTAAAAATGACTTAAACTGAAATAAACATGAATTAAAGCTTATAGAATAATTATAAATATAATATAATTTTATATTATATATCTTATAATATAAAGAACTAATAAAATTGACAAAAGCACACTTACCTAAAGTTTACTATAACTTAAACTAAAATTAAAATAACTGAACATATAAAAATAAAAGCAAAATATAAACAAATACTATAACAGTATATAAATAATGTTGAAATAACACTGTTCAGTTCATACAAAGCTGTTGTATTGCTTCAAGAAACTTATAGTGCATAAGTTGTGAATGGTTAACACCATAGCTACTTTGTATTTTATTTATTTATTTATTTATTTTACACTTCTTTGGCACTTGACAGCTGTCGTAATGAAACAAGAGTCTCCTTTTAGGTTTAGAACTACATGAGGCATGATAATGACAGATTTTCGGGTGAACTATTCCTTTAAAATTTCAATAAGAAATCTGCCATTTCAACTGCCAGGTGATTTAATTGGTGATGTTTCTCAGTGGGGTGTGTGTGTGGAAGGGACAGAAGGAATGTGTGTTTAATCCACTCTTTTTTTCCGCTGTCTCTCTCTCTACCAGACGACTGCGAGTAATTAGTCTGACACTAAAAAGCAAAGCACTGAAATAATAATAAAAAAGAACTCCAGTAGCACAATGTTTTTTCATCGTGTCACATTGCTTAATGATATTGTGTGCTAGAGAACCTGACTAACAAGTAAAATGTGTCTATAAATATTATGCAGGCACACGAAACAAAAGTGCTTGAGCGTGTTTGGATGCCAGTGCTTGAGGTTAAACTGTAAAGAAGAGGAGAGTGTCACATTTTAATTTAACAAATGTTAACTTGCCCTCCGGGTTCTCTTGCGGTGAGGAGAGGGAATGTTCCACTTTGGGATGTTTTCATGATGAGGGAAAATTACCTTGGTAAAGATGGGTCAAATTTGCTTTAAATCTTTTTAAATTCTAGCATATTGACAACCTACTAGAATAGATCTTATAGCCTGACCTGACCTTGGTCTCTCCCTTGGGCTAAGTTGGGATTTCGAAACTAGGGAATCCTTAAGATATATATATATATATATATATATATATATATATATATATATACACTATGGGGGCACCTTTGGTTATAAATGTTATTAGATTGACAAAATTACTATTTTTTTCATACTTTAATTGAAGGTGCCGAACATCCTGGCCCAATTTAACCCCAGGTCCCTCTTCATGAAGTACTCTTTTGATTAGACAAGGCCCTGAATATACATGATAAATCACGGTAGACCGTGAGGTAGATCTTGTAGCTGTGTGCGTGTTTGCAGCACATGTTATTCATGTGACCGCGTCTGGCCACAGGGTGATAAAAACACATCTCTCTTTATGTATTGGGTTCCACAGATTAACTCCTAGCTGATCATGTCAGCGCTACATTTAGCGTAGCACATTCTGTGGACATCTGATGCTACACTATGTGTAAATACCATTCACTTAGACTAACCCTTTGCAGATGTAAAATAAGTCATTGCCACTTAACCATATTGTTTTATTTATCATAATCATTTATTTTATTGTAAATAGTAATGCTAATGCTTGTCTTCATGCTAGATTTCATTAGCTTGTGAATGATGGGCTTTCAGTTGACAGTGTGACGCTGGTCATATTTACAGACGGGACTAAGCTAGTGTGAAAAATTGCTTTTTATAAGCATGCAAATGTTCGTTCTTTCGTCTTTTTCTTTCATACCAAAACAAATTTCATATACAGGCATGATACATAATAGCAAACAGGGCTTTTTACACATATATTTCTGTTAAGTCTGTTATATCAGGATATTTTAATATTTAAATACAACTAGTTTGATTGAAATCTAACTAAGAACATCATTTTCTTTGCATTTCAGGATTAGTTTTTCTAGCAGTACTTTATTTTCTTTGATTCCCCCCTTTCATCAGTCATATCTTTGATTGACATCTCAAAGGGCTCTGCAATTATTAAGCTACCTCAATGACACCTCACCTTGTGAATGCTTACTTCGACACATGGGAAACAATAGCACAACAATGAGTAGCTGATTCCTGGATATAAGATTAACCTGGACCTTTGTGTGTGTGTGTGTGTGTGTGTGTGTGTGTGTGTGTGTGTGTAGGAGGGAGAGAAAGAGAGTTTGAGATGGTTGGCTTCGCTGTCAGTTACTGTAAGCACTGTACCTTCTGAACTTTAGCACATGTCGTGCATGGTTTACTTATGTGAACTTCAAGATGAATTAGAATGGAAAAAATGTGTTTTGTTTTGGTGACTTTAGTTACGAGTTTAACCAGAGATTTGGTCTGATTAAAACTGAGTGACTCTCCACTGCACACAGTTCAATGTGTCAGAGTGCAAATGAGTCTGGTGTGCTCATGGGTAAATGATTATTTCAAGTGTGTGTGTGTGTGTGTGTGTGTGTGTGATGAGAGTCAGGAAAGAAGAGAGAAGAAAATAGAGAGAGATATGAATATATAAATCTACCTTGGAAATACAAAACAAATTAATTTAAGTTCATTTAAATTTCTATGTGAAAAAGGGGCCTGGTTCTGCTCCAAAAAGACAAAAAGCACCATAAAATTACTATAAATATTACTAAAATAGTCCATATGACTCATATGATAGCTTTGTGTGAGGAATATAGTGAATTTTTTTCTTTACTAAAGAACAACGCTGTTTGGTGTCAAATGACATCAACAAAATATTTTTGTTGTCCATTTCAGAGGTGATGGAAAGGAAGACATATGGACTACTTTTATGGTGCTATTTTTGTCATTTTGGATCTTGTCAGACCCGATCCTCACTGCCTTTCATTTCCGGCCTGGTTATTTTTTTAAAAAAAATCATCTTTTGTGCTCCAGGGAAGAAGAAAAGTCATATTGGAACAGCATGAAGGTTAGTAAATGCTAACCATTTTTCTTTTGGGTGAACTATTCCTTTAAGACCAAAAACATAGATGTCACAAAATGCATCCTTGATGAATAAACAATGATTTACTAACACACACACACATGCAAACACAAACACTGCCCTGTGCTGATCCGGATGCTGATTTGTATTCAATAGAGAGTTTGTCTTCTGAGACTGTGATTACTCATGGTCACCCAAGGAAAAATATCTTCCATTTTTCTTTTCTTGCTATAAATCTTATCTAATAATCTCTCTAACAGAGCATAAGACATTTCCAGTTTTACTCACCAATTTTCTCTCTTTGGGGTTTATTAAGGATTCCTCAGTGTTTTCCGACGAAGTGTGAAACCTTCTGAGAAGTTCAAGTGGGATCTAGATTGGGAGGAACCGTAGATCCTCGGCCAGAGTGTAAAACCAATTCAGATCCTTCTGTTGGAGACACCAAAGAGTCAGATGCACTGAGGAACTCCAACAAACACACACATACAATGAAGAGAGCCGGCCCTGAAACTCATTGGTCACATTACTCAGCATGTGGCCAATTAGGAGTGCTTGAGAGAGGAGGAGAACACCTAGAGTCACTTCTGTGTGTGTGTGTGTGTGTGTGTGTGTGTGTGTGTGTGAGAGAGAGAGAGATGAAAGGAACAGTACAGTAGCTTGTCTTTCTCACCCATCTTTCTAAAGCTGCTTTGACTGCTAAACTTCTCGCAACTGTTTCGCTTTCGGGTGAGGAGCGAAAACAGATTTTGTCCTTTTTTTGTTGGTCAGCGTGAGTGTTTCTGCCTGAGTGCTTGTGTTAATGCTTACGTAATATCTCTCATTTACAGGAAAGGGTCACAGCATTGCTGATGATAGTTTGATGGTTTTGTGATCACATTTAATTAAGTTCTTGGTTATGTTTCAAATGAGACATATACGAGATTACTGGGGTCTAGAGTCATCAAAAGTGATGACTTCTGTACCACATCGGCACACTTTAAAAATGTGACGCTTTGAGCGCTGTTGAGTGGATTCTTAAAACACCTCTGATTGGCCATTGTGTTCACATGCTCAACAGATATGTCTGTGATTGGCTTCAATGATCAACGCTTCAAAAATGTTGTAAATAGTCATCAATGACGCTCTTCACCAAGCATTTACACAGAAACACATGGGAGCGTTTGAAAAGCAGGCGTCTATCACGGACCAGTCCGCTGATAGACGCCTGCTTCCAAACGCTCCCGCTTTCAAATTCAAACACTTCTGTGTGCTTTTAAACACTCCTGTGCGTTGATCATTGTAGCCAATCACAGACATATCTGATGAGCGTGTCAATACAATGGCCAATCAGAGGTGTTTACGAATCCGCTCAACAGCACTCAAAGTGTCACTTTTTTTAAATTTCAGTACCGATTGGTTCCGAAGTCAGTACTTTTGACAACTCTACTGGGGTCTATTTCCTCAGTAGTGAAATGTGAGAAACTCAAAATTGATTCTCCATTGAATCTCAGTGCTGTCTAGGAACAATGACTGGAAAATTGTAGAGATAGTAGTTTGATGGTTTTGTGATCACATTTAATTAATTTTTTGGTTATGTTTCATTTAAGTATCAATTTTGTCAGACACTGTTGAGATCTCTTCTGAAACTCTAAATGAGACATATGAGATTACTGGGGTCTTTTTCCTCAGGAGTGAAGTGTGAGAAGCTCCAACATTTAATCTCAGTGCTGTCTTGGAGAAGCAACTGAAATTAAAGAGATCTCGTTTGTGATTTTAATTTCCAGTGGGCAAGACCACATTTTAACACTTGTAAGTAACCAGGATTGCACTTTACTCAGCACTAAAATGCTAATAAATTTTATTTCTGGTAATGATATGAGGCTAATTGACACATTTGCAATGAAAATAGCTGCTTGTGGGGAACTTTAGTGTTGTAACAGGAATGAAATGAGAGCTCCACATAAAATAAAGCATTGAAATATCAACAAATAAAAATGTTTTTGTGGTGATTTATGAACAGCTTCCTCAGGCAGGCTCATCATTTTCTGTGACATGGCATTTGAATACAGAATGGTTGCATCACACAGCTGACGGTCTCAGTTCATTGCAATGATAAGAAATCTAAAGGTGTTCACTGTGAACTAGATAATAGATAACAGCTAACAGCTAGATTCTGTAGTTAGCTAAAGAGCAAGCAATGTTGTTAATTTACAACTGCCTTGCAGGCGAACATAGCAATTATGTATTTCTTGTATGTATTCATTTATTTGTTGGATTGTCATTGTCTTTCTTCATGTACTTTCCAAAACATTTATTCATGATAAAAGGGATATTTTTTTCTCAAAATTGCTGCCATTTACTCACCTTGTGTCGTTTCAAACCTGTATGACTTTCTTTCTTCTTTAGAACATCACAGGAAAACTTCAGACCATATCGTCGACCATACAAAAAACATAAGAGTGAGTAAAAGATATTAACCTATATATTATAAAACAAAATATATGCATACATTATCCTGTTCAAGAGTTCACATACCACATTTTGCCTCCTCAAGCATCAATGACCATTCGCAGCCTTTGTCAAAGTTGTGCAGTCTCTTGTCCTGTGGCAAAGCTGGGCCTCAACATCTTTGAGAACTGTGAACAGAACTCGGACGTGCAGCGCATGCAAGGCACTAAAGAACTTACATGACCTGGAGGTTTTTTTTTTTAACAACAGCAGTAATTTATAAACTTTACTGCTCATTCATGTAGTCAGAAGTTGTAAATGGATGTCTGAAGGATTTTTTTAGGATATTTGATCATCAGCTATGGAAAGTCAGAACAGAGGAGCCAAAAATGTAGTTTAGAGCTCAAGGAGGAATTACAAGTAGAATAATCATGATCACTGAGCATGTTTAAATACACACCAATATGCTGATAACCACCAAAAATTTTTTTAAATAGGCTAACCCACTTTACCAGTTTATGTGCAAATCAATAACCTGTCAATTCAAGTAAACCATGTTTTCAAGACTATTAAAAAAACAGGTTATTACCCTATAGTGATGTCAAAACTTAAGCATCTATGTACTGTATTTCACTCAGAGTATTCTATGTTATGTGAGTTGTGATGTTAAATAAAGCATTAAAAACCCCAGAGTATTTCAATATGTCAGGGGAAAACTTGCACAGACTAAATTTCTTAAAATAAGTTTCTACACTGTAAACCCGAATTAGTTGGGCTAACTCAAAAAAATTGAGGTAATGAGTTACATCAAAATTTTTGAGTTATGTTGTTCCCAATTTTAAGCAAGCAGAACTATCAAGTTTTGAGTTTGTAGTACTCATGCATTGCTCCTAACTTGAAGTACTGAGTTAGCTAACTCGTACATTTTGATAGCAATTAACATGACAGATTTAGTTAATTAACTTTTTTATTTTGAGTTCTTGCAAATCAAATGAGTTATTTACTTCACTGTAAAACCTAATAAGTTGTCAGAACTCAAAAAAGTTGAATGAGAATTTTTGTACTTATACATTTTTATTGTTCATAACTTGAAATATTTGAGTACACTAATTTATACATTTAACTTAAAGGATTAGTTCACTTTCAAATGAAAATTACCCCAAGCTTTACTCACCCTTAAGCCATCCTAGGTGTATATGACTTTCTTCTTTCTGATGAACACAATCTGAGAAATATTAATAAATATCCTGATGCATCCAAGCTTTATAATGGCAATGAGCAAGGATCAACGAGTATGAGCTGAAGAAAGTGTCTCCCCCGAAGGCGTGTTTATGATGGATGGATGTGGATGGAGGCACTTTCTTCAGCTCATACTCATTGATCCCGCTCACTGCCATTATAAAGCTGGGATGCATCAGGATATTTATTAATATTTCTCCGATTGTGTTCATCAGAAAGAAGAAAGTCATATACACGATGGCTTGAGGGTGAGTAAAGCTTTAAAATGATCAGTTTATCTCAACGTAAATATTTTGCTATAACTGTAGGGTAATGTGGGGTAAGATGCCCCCCTGGGCAAGATGAACCCCCATCTTATTTTTTCTCCTGACTATAGATGACACAAAATCTCATCTCAACACTTTTGATGAATGGCTACGCTATTTATTTTTGTCATTTCATTTCATTTCAGTTTTAATCTGGCGAAACAGTTTTGAGGTTAATTGATTTATTTTTTGTGTCTATTTGTTAATGAAGGATTTGTTATAGCTTTTATTTTGAAGTAAAAAGATAAAATTAGACCCTTGGGGTACTTGGGTAACCCACCCAGAATTGGCACAGAAGGCCCCAAGTGGCATGTTGTTACATGTGTTATTATTTAAAAAATAATAATAATAATAATAATAATAATAATGATAATAATTATTGTAATTAATAGGGTTATTATTTAATATTTCCATTAATTGCATGTACATTTCAGACATCCAATTGCTTTCATTAAAACCTATAGGTTAATTTAGTGAAATCATTCAATTTGATGTCATGGTGTTTCTATTATGACATATGTTCAATTAAAATATGGATAAGTAAATATGTGAATATATGTAATATGTAGGGATTTTTTTTTTTTTAATTAATCATAACTAACATTTCTTTTTATTTCAGGATTAACATTTATATGTTTTGAACATTAAATTGTGTTACTGTATGATGTCTGAATATAACAAAAGGGGAAATCAAACTATACAGATGTATAGATGAAATATACAGATGTCCTGCGATTGGCTTGTTTTTATGCTAGTCAGTTTCTAACTGCTTCTTGCTGAGATTCATGATTCAAAAAAGGTGCTCAAATCTGGTGACGGTCAGTCATAGACATCGGATGGAATGCATAACTTCATTATCAAACTTGGAGAGATGTTTCTGTTTCTCTGACTGCGTGTCCTTGATGATTAAATCATGGGGCTCGCATGTTGATCTGGTTCACGAGTGGGAGTTGGGTCAATCCCTTTCTCTTGCTCTTTCACCAGAAAGGTGAAATCCTCGAGCCTGCTTCTGGAGCGCACCTCGGCACTTCTTCAGACCGGGTTGAGGAAACCAGCTCTCTTGGGGAAATGGATTTTGAGTGATGACAGATCTTACGATGAGCTGCTCGAGGTAACCACTCGTGCTGTGGACAGTCTTCAGTTAGACTGGCCAAAGGAACAAGAAACCCCCAGACATTCAAAATTAGACAACAGATTTCTGTCGGGTGTCCAAAGGGAGGCACCAGCGAGATGGTCCCTCCCCTTCATTTAAAATCTACATGATGAATTATCAAAATCATGGAACAAGCCTTATTCCTCTCATGTCTTCGTGCCTTAAATGTCAGTATATTTGACTATCGTCGGTGCGAAGGCATAGGGCTATAAGATGATGCCCCAGGTTGAAGAGACACTTGCGGGCTATCTCTCCCCTGGCAGCTCATCATCCTTGAAAAAGCCTGTTCTTCCCTCCAGACCATGCAGAATCGCATCTTCGCTGGTGGGGAAGGCTTTTCAGGCGGCAGGTCAGGCTGGTGCTGGCAGGCTGACCTGCTTAAAGATTTGAACACATGTGGGGGTAACGTTAGTAAGGAGAAGTTTTTAGAGCTGCGGTGAGCTACAGATTTGTCCCACGCTCAGCCCCCTAAGAAAAAGATGGGCTTAAGGCAGGGGTGGGTTAAACTCGGTCCTGGAGGGCCAACCCTAAACCCATCCTAAACACCCTGAGCAATGTCAGGCTGGGTCAGGAGGTTACACTCCATCACTCTCAAAGAATTCTTGGTCGTATGGCAGCCGCATCTATGGTTTTTCCTTTGGGCCTTCTGCACATGAGACCATTTCAGTTGTGGCTCAGAGCTAGGGGATTTCATCCGAGGGCCAATCCCCTGAGGCGAATAAGGGTTACGCGTTGCGGGCTTCATACCCTTTTATTGTGGCTCGGTTCCTCACCTTGGGTTCCACACTAGGAGCATGTTGTCGCTGCAAGATGCTAATGACAGATGCTTCCCTGACGGGCTCGGGAGCGGTCTTAGATGGCCGTCCAGCCCAAGGGGTCTGGAGAGGCCATCATCTCGATTGGTACATCAGTTGCCTCAAATTGATGGCTGTATTTCTGGCCCTGAAATACTTCCTTCGGCAATTAAGAGGCTACCATGTCCTGGTGTGGGTGGATAACACGGTGGTAGTCGCTTATATAAATCGCCAGGGCAGACTGCGTTCGTGCGGTTTGAACAAACTAGCGCAGCAGTTTTTGTTTTCAGTTCTTGTCCCTCAGGGCGATTTACATTCCTGTAAGCATGAATGTGGGAGCAGATTTACTGTCCAGACAGGAGGTCAAACACGGGGATTGGAAGCTCCATCCCGATGTGCTCAGTCAGATCTAGGAAAGATTTTACGAAGCAGAGGTGGACCTCTTCGCTTCTCAGGAAACAGTGCAATGTCCCCTTTACTTCTCACTGAAAGAGATACTGGACTTCCAGCGGATCTAATAGAGACTATTCTGAGTGCCAGGGCTCCCTCCACTAGAAGAATGTACGCCCTTAAGTGGCTCGTCTTTAAAAGATGGTGTACTATGCATCATGCAGACCCAGTTCACTGCCAGATTGTTTCAGTGCTGGAGTTTCTGCAGGAGAAGCTGTCAGCAGGCACATGTCCTGCTAATCTCAGAGTTTTTGCGTCCACCATCTCAGCCTGCCATGCTGTAATTGATGGGGTTTCAATAGGGAAACAGAGAATTGAGACATTTGCAGGCTCTGTCAGTTTCGCCATCCTGCTTAGACTTTGCCCCTTGACTAGTCATGGCTATTTTGCACCCTCCAAAGGTTCCTTTTTAGATCATGCATCCCGTCATTCTTGAAGCCTTCTGCTCTCCACCGTTCACTTCACTGGAGCAGGAGAGACACCACTTACTGTGTCCAGTTTGTGCTCTTCAGGTTTACGTCCACCGCACTAGCCAGTGGCGTAAGTGAGAGCAGCTGTTCATTTGTCAGGGGGACTGTAACCAGGGGGTGGCCACCAAGAAGCAGACTATGTCACATTGGGTGAGGGATGCTATTGCCCTAGCCTATGAGGCACGCAGTCAAGCGTTGCCTCTAGGCGTGAGGGTTCATTCTACCAGGAGGGTTGCGTCCTTCAGGGCTTTGGCAAGAGGCACCCCCTTGCAGTAAGTATGCGATGCGCCAGGTTGGTCCTCTCCGCACACATTTATTAGATTCTATAGTTTGGATGTTCATGTTACTCCTGGCTCTCATGTCCTTGAGTCGACATCTCAAGCCCGTGTCTGAGGCCTTTCTTGTGTTTGTGCACACACACTACACAACCTTGAGAGGTCCAGACACTTCCAGTACGGCAGTGTTGGTATTCTCGTTCCCATAGCGCTTTATCAGCGCAGCATTGAGAGTAGCTTTTGAAAGGGAACGTCTGAAAAAGATGCTGCGCTTCATTGCCACACTAAGGGTGTGTCCAGGATGTTCTTCAGACAAAACGACCTGATGAGCACACCTGTCACACATCTATTTTAAGCCTCTGACATGCGCATTCCGATGACGTCATCATCAGAGGTTATTTAAGCCAAATTTTTGGCATGTTTACCACAGGTGTTAACAACCGGTCAAACAAAGATGTTTTCCCATAGTGCATTATCAGCGCAGCATCTCATTCCCGCTTTTTCAGGGAACAGGGTCAAGTAACCCGAGACGTTTTCAGCACTTTTAACTGTAGAATTATTCTTTATGAACTGTTGAACTTGGCACATTACACAATGCATAATGAGCCATATTGTGGCTTCAGCCCATTTCATGGCGCTGTTTCTCGGCCACCACAGAGTGGCACCACATGAGTCCATTATAGTAGAGCTATTCTAACGAAATACAAATTTTCAGGACTTTTTACTGTAGAATTTTTTTTTTTTGAGCCGTTGAACCTGGCACATAATGCACATTGCATTTTCTGCCCAGTGCTTTTTCTCTGCCGCCTCAGAGGGTATGTTAAAGTGGACATTAGCCCATTATATTAGAGCTACTCCTCTAACGATATCCAAATTTCAAGCAGTTTTTACTGTAGAATTCTTTTTTTTTTTTTTTTTATGAAACGTTGAACTTGGCACATTACACAATGCACAATGAGCCGTATTGCGCCTTCAGCATATATTGCAGCGCTGTTTCTCGGCCACCACAGAGGGTGCGTTAAACTGGACATAAGCCCATTATAGTAGAGCTACTCCTCAAAAGAAATCAAATTTTTTAACACTTTTTGCTGTAAAATTCTTTTTTTTTTTTTTTTTTTTTTTTTTTTTATGAACCGTTGAACTTCGCACAATACATAATGCACAATGAGCTGCCTATTGCATTTTCTGCCCATTTAGCTTTAACCTTCATGGGCGTCGGGGGTTATTGATGTGGTCAGGTAGCTTAGTTATAATTCTTATGCATCTATGCGGTCAGAATAGCTTAGGCGTCAACCAACGCAGTCAGAGTAGGAGTTACTTGAGGATAATATTGCAGGTGTTGGGGACACCTGGGTTAACTTAAATTAGGTGTGTAGGGGAATTTCTACCACATCTGTACTGTACATAAGTCATAGAATAAATTTACCTTTCAGATAAATCTCTTTTACTGGGACTCTGCTTCGTCTGTCATCAGTTATTCAATTATTCAACTAAATTGTCAAAATAAAATTTTAAATAGAATAGTTGATTTAGTATTTTACATTAATGACACTTTAAAAATATACAAATATTAATAAAAATTATATCAAAAGTAGCCTAATTCATACATTCTGTTAAAGTTTACATTCTTACCCTAGTAGGGGCCATCTTTCCCCTCTTTTAATATTTGACATTTTGTGCTATAACAACTAAATTAGCAAATATTCTATTTATTTCCTATAGGTAATAACACATTGGCTGATGCATCGTTATCCAGCACATGCTAAACTTATATCTAAATAGGCTAGGCTATGCTACAGTTTAAAAGTAAATCCACATTGTCCTAATGGGCGAAAATCTAGCTCTGTCGATCGGTTTATTCTTAAGCCGTTTATGATCTTACGCCAATAAAGGAAAACGGTTTAATGCATTTACATGATGCATTGTCGGCTTATTAAGCATAATTGATTAAAGAAAAGTGCATGTAAACCAGGGGTGGGCAAACTTGGTCCTGGAGGGCCACTGACCTGAGTTTAGCTCCAACCCTGATAAAACTCATCTGCCTCTAGCCTCCTAGTAATCCTAAATGAATTGATTAGCTGGTTCAGGTGTGTTTGATTAGTGTTGGACCTAACTCTGCAGGACAGTGGCCCTCCAGGATCCCGTTTGCCCACCCCTGATGTAAACGTACTCACTGAGAATATCAAAGGTAAAACATTCAGGTAGTATTTGTTATTTAATTTATACTGGTTTTAATCTTTTAAAAAATTTTGGTTTCTGGACTCTTATTATTGTAGCCTACAGTAATTATAGACCAGGGGTGGCGAACTCCAGTCCTGGAGAGCCTCAGTCCTGCAGATTTTAGCTCCAACCCTGATAGAAACTCACCTGCCTATAGCTTTCTAGCAACCCTTCAGACCTTGATTAGCTTGTTCAGGTGTGTTTGATTAGGGTTGGAGCTGAACTCTAGGGCTGTGTCCGAAATCGCCCCCTATAGGCCTACCCTTAAATAGGGCACTATTTGAGGGGGCAACCATTTGTAGTGGTGTCCGAAACCATAATGGATGTTATTGAGTGCACTCATTCAATCCCACAATGCACCGCAATAACGAGTGTACAACTGATGTAAGCTCAACGGCTACAGAATACCCATAATGCACTGTGAGAGTCGCCTGTTGAACTTGAATGAATTCCCGCGTCTCGCCTGAAGATGGCGCCCGCATACATTTTCCAAACCGCTGATCCAATGTGGCTACAGAATGATATTTATACAGGTATAAATTCCTTTTTAATTGATTATTAAATTGTTTAATTACGGATTATGCATGCTAGTTTCCATGACAGAGTTCAACATTAATCTTTTCATTTTACTACTGGGGCTGCCAGTTTGCTTAAATGTTAACCAGCAGGCACAAACTATGCAAAAGCGGTGCACTCAGTGTCCGAATTCACTCACTCGTTTTCATTCACTCCTTCAGTGGACTATATTAGTGGAGTGATGTAGGGAATAGTGAATGAGGTTTATGGGGAGCGATTTCGAACACAGCATAGGACTGTGGCTCTCCAGGACCGACGTTAGCCCACCCCTGTTATAGACTAATGAAAAACATAATTGAAAATAATCGTGATAATGAAAATGTGCTTAATTGTGAAAAAAAAAAAAAGTCACATAATGTAAATCGATCTGTTGAATTTGAGTAGGTGATGATGATAATAGTTAGAACTAGATGGCAGACTTATATCAGTCATTATTCAGTATTAAATATTTTATTTGTTTGTTGTGCAATATGTTTCACTTTGAACGTTTTAAGCATAAATAAGAGTGATTTGTTTTGTTTGCATTGTATACCAGCAGATGGCGCACAAGCCAAATCTAACCAATATTCAATATGTACTGGAAGAACTTAATAAACACTCTCTCTTTACTGTCACTTATTGCCCCAACACAACAAATGTTTCACAGACACTCTAAAGCACACTGCACATTTTAGCAGAGACAAATGTGAATACACACACATACCTATGAAAAGACTTTTTTTTTTTTTTTTGGCTCGGTGTCTGAAAACTGCAAATTATGGGGTATTCAGTTAAATTTTGCACACACATACAGGCAGATATACACAAAAATGCTCATTTTGATTTAGACAAAAGCCTTGAAATGGTTTGACAACAGTAAATGGACTTAGATGTTGGAATCTAAAGCTATTAGAAGATGTGTATTACCTATATAACTGAAACTGTGTAACTATGTAACTTACTTATAATCAATAATTCATGTTATCACTGGTCTGATGAATACTTCACAGTTAATGTGCTTGGTTTCACTTCTGGCCACAACAAATGAATTTGGGAATAGTTTAACATATTTCTTGTTGACAGTGTGTTGTTTGGCAGGAGGAAGAGCAGAAACTGGGCTCCACACCTTTCCTGTGTTTAGTCCTTTTTGAAGAATTCTGTAATTAGAGATGTTAACCTTCTAATTACAGTTGTGAAACTCATTAAACATCACAAGCCTCTGTGTGTGAGAATGGTAAATAAATCCGGAGGACAAATTATTGCTCAGTGGCTCTTTCAAAGCTCAATTGGAGATTTTGGTGGTTTTATTTATGTTTTATTTATGTTTTAACTTTGTCCCTTTCTACTAAAATTCCCCAGGAGTAATAAAAGTAGCTACAAATAAGACAATCATTGACATACAGAATGAATAAGAAAATGAATCGGGATACCAGCTCAGATCATCTGGCCTTGGAAGATTTGATGAGAAAAGTTTTGTGTGTATTAATATCGAAGTGTTTACTTTAATATATGGTTTTGCTGGAATCTCTTTTGATTGTAAATATTTTGGCAAATCTGAGCACAGTTTGAGATGCTTTTCTAATCTTTTTTGAGATGTCTTCTAATCTTTTTGGTTCCTTTTCTCTACAGAAACAGAAAAGTAGGAGCAAAGTCTCCATTTGCTCTTCATTTGCTGTCTTGGAGAAACAGTTGGGATCTCATTCGCGATTTTTCTTTCCTTTGGTCAGGCACAGGGTCCAATTTAGAATTCTTTTTGTTTGCACTACTACTGTACATGCAATTGCATGAAAATACATTTAAGTGCTGTAATAACACTGTAGACAAACAATGGACTATAGGGATGTTATTAAAACAATGTTTGAGTAGCATTTGCCTGCTTCCTAAGATATATGCACATGTTTGACAAGAACAATTACAAATTCCTAAAGCCAGTGAAAATGCAAATTTAGTCAGTTGACTTGTCCAAACACAGACACACACACACACCCACAGAGGCTGGTTTTGTTTTAGCTTCATTCTACTGTTACTGTGAAACCAGGTCACAACACAGAAGGAACACTGTCCGAACGAGAGCGAGAAAGACCGAGACGAAGGGAAAGAGAATAAGAGAAAGTGAGAAAAACAAGGAATGGAAAAAAAATGTCTGTGAGCCAAAGAGAGAATGGAAAGAGAGATCAGATACAGCAACTTGAATGTAAACCAATAGAAAACTTACAAAGTAAACAAGATTTCTGACGGTGTCTGAGAAAAATGTGAGCACTGCTTTCCCATGTAAAACTCAATGCTAGGGTGTTGCTATGGGGCAGCTTATGTGTTTTGAGTTATTTTTGGTGCTTTGCTATGAGGTTGCTAAGGTGCACTGGATGATTGATAGGGTGTTCTAGCTGGTTGCTTATTGAGGTCAAAAGAGCCTCTATAATATTCAGAGTCTTAAGAATGGTCTAACCAACAGACAGTAAGTGGTAACACTTTATTTCGATAGTCCACTTTAGGTGTTCTACTAACTATAAGTAACTACATGTCAACTTATTTCAATTAACCTGAACCCCAACAGTCTACTAATACTCTAATGAGAGCTGACATGGTTGCAAAGTTACTTATAGGTAGCAGAATGTCTAAAGTGGATTATTTATTTCATTATTTATTTATTTTACAGTATGTGCACTTTTAGTGTACTTACCGATGAAAATACTGAGTATTCTGAGGTAACAACATGGGTTAAGCTTAGGTTTAGGGGTAGGTTCAGGGTTAGTACCTAGTTATTACCCAATTAGTGTCATTACTACAAGTACAATAAGTAAATAGTATGTACATGAGTACAGGACTGTAAAATAAAGTGCTACTCTAAGGATAAGCAGTACTAAAATCACCTTTTTTACTATCTCTGACAAATGACAGACCGGACATCATTCATTTGCAGTGTAGAGTAATACAGGAGATGCGTGGAATTCCAATCATTTGCATATATGGAATTTTCTGACCCAATTTGAGCTCTGGTTGCATTGAAATATTTAAACTTTTGCAGATCAGATGTGATATTCTAATCAAAACTTTAAGCACAAAGTGAGAATTAATTATTCATTAACATTATTTCTGCACATTTGGTGGTAAATGTGTCTTAAATAATAATTATTTTATATTTGTTAAATAATAATTTTCATTGATTAGCCCTAAAACCTACTATGTTTTTCTTTCCAGATGTATTGGCAGCCATTTGTTTTGTGTAGATATATTCATACATACATTCATTATTCATTCATTTTAACAGGTTGAATAAGCAGAAGATAATGACAGCTTCATGACCAATTTGAAAGTTTTGTACGACAGCAACTAGTGGGCAAAATGTGACAATCGTATGTGATTGTCAGAGATAGTGGAAAGACAACTTCAAAGTGATATTCGCCTTAGCAAACCTCAAATAAAGACTATTCTGTAATATCTCACTGAATGTTGTGTATAGAGCAACATGTCCTCCAACCAATACGCCCATATAGGTTGTTTGTCACTTCTCTGAAATACGACCCATAGGAGCGTTTACTAAAGTTGTGCCCCTATCGACAACAGGACACTTTAATTTTAATGCATTATATCCTTTTATCTGCTTCATATTTCGGGTTTCGTGTAGATCAATTGGTAGAGCATTGCAATAAAAACAATATGCAATCATGTGACGATCATGTGCGATCGTGGGTTCAATCCCAGGGAACGCACGTGCTCATAAAATGCTCTATAATCACTAAGGGTAGGTTTAGGGTTGGGGTAGGTAGTCGTTAATAATAAAAAAAGAGTTTTGCTAAATGGAAATAGGACAAATAGCGGGTAAGGGACTGTGTAAAAAGTCCACACATTGCATTTAAATGAACACACATTTTGATTGGTAACGACGGTCATACGTCATTTCATGACGACAGACGTAACACGACACTGTCATTACTGTCATTACCTATAGGGTCATTTTTTGGAGGAGGACAGTCTTGTGCAACATTTTTTTCCCCAATTCTAGCTGCATGCAGAATTGTTCAGGGAGGTCAGTTGTTTTTTCAGTGTGTTCATTTACTAGAAACATTTGTAACAAGTGTGCCAGTCTCTAACCTGTTCACAAGACAGATTCAGATGCTTCTGCTCACTAGAAAACATTCTGACAGGTTTGTAAAATCTATAAAAACTAGTTAACATTTGCTTTCAGGTCATGTCTTGTGGAGCAGAATGACTCACATGTTGATGATTAAGTGTCTCTGGCATTGTTGAATGGGCCTTGTCTGCCGCCGCAGGAGCCCGATCTCTAAAGTAGGTTCTTTAAATAGGTATCCAGACGCTATGAGATTCCCAAGAGGGTCAAAACGGGAACGCCGCCTCCTTAGTGACCACTGACACTTTTTCTGATGATGACTTGACTCACCTGATGGAAAGAGAGAGATAGAGAAGGTGAGATAAAAAAGGAGGGGTTGGGTAATTATTCCTTTGTTGGGGTCAGGAGGATTATTAGTCTAAAATTGGCGGTATGGTTCTGTTCTGGGCAAGAACTCCCCGCACATCCATGCAGCTTAGCATGGATAAGAGCAGGAAGAGCAGCAATAACCCCCTTAGGGTAAACAGAACAGAACCAACATATATGTTCAGATATCATTAAAGGGTTCGTTCACCCCAAAATGAAAATTCTGTCATTAATTACTCACCATCAACCAAACCTGCTACACACGTGAGAACAAACCTCTTCCGGAAGCTCAAACATGCTGCGTAACACATTGGTTACGCAGCACATTTGAGCTTCAGGAAAAGGCTTCTGCTTATGTTCGCTGATCAATGTTTACATGCGAGTAAAAGCCTAAATTAAATCTGTTCGTCATAACAAGCGATCGATTCTCTTCAGAAAATTTGGACTAAACCACTTGACTCATATGGATTCATTTTCCGATCTCTTTATGAAGTTTTTGAAGCGTCAAAGTGGAAGTTGCAGGCAGTCAATGGAGTCAATGGAAGAAAATCTGACAGCATTCTGTCATCAAAAATATCTTAATTTGTCTTCCGAAGAAGAACGAAAGTCTTACGGGTGTGGAACAACATGAGGGTGAGTAATTAATTACAGAATTTTCATTTTGGGGTGAACTAACCCTTTAATGTCAATAATTTAACATGTACACATATTCAAGAATTAGTCTGATTCAAAGGGGATTCAGAAGGCCAAATCCTGACTGACAAGAGGAGGAGCTGGGGATGGAGAAGGGCAATTAGCTCCTGAGAAATGCGATAGCTGCTGATAATACTGAGGATCTTATATATTGATGCTGGGATAGGCGTCGTATTCCTATAGGTAGATGTGAGTCACCTGGGAGTCAGCTGATGCGAGCTTGACTGACGTGACCTGCCAGAACTAACGTTAACGCTTGATTTCTACTCAAGCTGCACCAAATGTTCTGCACACAGAAATCAAGAAGATGTGGAAAAGGACACATTTTCCTTCAAGCAAGTCACTCCTCAGAATTCATTGGGACTTTGTGTGTGTGTGTGTGTGTGTGTGTGTGTGTTTGCTGAGGCCCAGACAGTGCTGGCATTGTTTGTGCATTCAATAAAATGAGTGAATCACCAAGAAAGCATAACAGACCACAAATACACAAATACACACACACACACACACACACACACACACACACACACACACACACACACACTAAGTCTCTGACTTCATTGCAAATAAAAAGTGAATCTGATGCCCATTTTCTTTCGCATGCCCACTCTGTGTATGTGTGTGTGTGTGGGAGGGTGTGAGAGAGAGAGAGAGAGAGAGAGGGACAGAGAGAGAGAGCGCAAAGAGTTTTTAAGGATATTTCAACTTTCTTCTGCTTGACTAGGTCTGACTAGTCATTCTGTCATCTACCACATGTAGACAGTAGGACACAGAACACTGTCTCTTTCTGTTTGCAGTTACAGAGAGAACAGTTGCGTCACTAACTCATAGTTTTGACCTAACAATTAGTAGCACCATTGCTTCCCACAAGAAAAACAGTAATCCTGAGGTTGCTCTTTCACATCTGATGTAAGATTTTTTCAGCATTATGTAAATGTTATTATGCAATTGATTAAACTTCTATTTATTGCACTTGCTAAAAGTGAATGTTATTATTTACGAATGTGTGTATTATTCCATATTTGTTACTACTTCATTACAGTCACTATTTTTTCCACTCACACTGTGCTCCATCATCACTCCTAATTTATTTCTCTGTCTACCTCGTTATAGGCCTTGAATAGGTCTGTTGTATCCAGTTGCTTGTGGCTATTATAAGAGATTTTGATCATGTGAGCATGTATAGTATGTGAACATGTTTGTATAAGAGAGAGAGAGCAATAAGAGAGGAGGGGAGAGAAAGGGAGCAGTATAAAGAAAAAGAAAAAAAAAATTTTTTTTAGTTTGTTTAGGAATGTGAACCAAAAAGCGGAGAGCTAGACATTCCTGAGCTGGAGCAGCAGCAATTTGTCAAACAGGGACGGAGAGCATCTGGTACTGATGGAGAGCAGATTGATGTAGTCCAACACTTGGGCTTATGGGTAATGTAGTCCCTATTATGTTTTATTTTTGGCTGTGAAGAGAAAAATGAGTAAGACTCAAAAAGGAAGTCATAGAATAGTTTCCAAAGTGGTTGAAGTGGGAATGGTGTTAATGTGCCAACTCTGCTCTTTTTGTTTATTTGGGCCAAAAAAATTTTCCTCATCAGACTGCTCTCTGATTTTTAGAGCCTATTTACACTTCATGTGTCTTAATCGGTTGAATTGCTTTGCACATTTTTGGCATGCACATAAACATGTCTCCTAAAATGGATACAAGTATGATTATTACTACTATTCCCAAGGTATGCTCAAATATAACAGTGATCAGTGTAGTGATGATGATAATGCTCTTTGCAAGTTTACATGGCCTAAAAACCCGATTCCTGATCATCTTTTAATGCATCTCAAGTGTCTTTTTTTGTTTCCGTTCATCTCATTCTCATTATTCACCCTGTTTTCTGAGAAAATCATGGGTTTAGATTTTCTTGTCCCTCTTTTGCCTCTCATTCAATTATTCATTTTGATGATTTTTGTATTGTGTCAGTGGTCATGCATGCTTTAGTGCACGAGAGAGTGACTGAGGGATCTACAGAGAGGGGGGTGGGGTTGGGTGGTTGCGGCTGTTGTGTAAATCCAGATCTGGTTTCTGAGACTTCTTTTTTTTCCTGTATAAAACTTTAAAGGGCTTGTTGCATTATTCACTACTTCAACCACAGGGCACACACACATACATGCTTACATTGAACCACTGAGAGCCTGCTTCCTCTGCCTTTGTGTGTGTGTGTGTGTTTTGGTTCACTGAATGTTATAGGTGATGTTTGACTTTAATGGCTGCAGTGGGAGAGTGTGTGGTGATTTAACAGGACTTGGGGGAGTATTTGGCTGAGCTTGGTCAGTCTGCTGGATATCATTATGAACTTATGGCAAGTAGTTATTATGTTGAATCACATATGACAGTGAAAGATGGTTATTAGAAATCCACCAGGATATTCTCATGTTCACGGCATGCGCTCACACACTGGCACAAGTACGCTTAATTCATTCTGTTGTCATTAGCTCCATGGTAGCAAATCTGTGTCCAGTGAAACTTTACATTCCACATTCAAAAGTAAAATAATTTACCTTACAGGATGATTCTTGGATGCACTGTTTATTACAGCAATAAACATATTACTTAAAGAGGTGAAAGTGTAAGTAAATTAAAGAAAAGGGGAAAGAGAGAGTGGGAAATGTCTGGCTCTTATTTGAGCGTCACTGTTGGATCAGCAAACACCCAGGCCCAGCTGTACTCCCACATCACTGTGTTAAAACACACACACATACACACACACACACACACACACACACTGGAAAAAGAGTCCTGCTTGCCTTAGTTTAAGAATTTAATATATTAAACTGTAAATTTTGTAAAAGGCAAGCCACATATTCACACTTCAACAGCAATTACTTACAATGCAAATAACAAACAAAACCATGTTGATACTTCCAATTACTTTTAGTGCACTCTTATTTTCATCAATTCTGTTTGCATGAGAGTGCACATTGTCTTATATTTGTTGACTTCTTATTTGATATTTGTGACCCTGGACCACAAAACCAGTCGTAAGTCGCACAGGTATATTTGTAGCAACAGCCAACAATACATTGTATGGGTCAAAATTATTGATTTTTCTTTTATGCCAAAAATCATTAGGATATTAAAGAAAGATCATGTTCCATGAAGTTATTTTGTAAATTTTCATACCGTAAATATATCAAAAATGTATTTTTGTGAGTGGATGTGCATTGCTAAGGACTTCATGTGGACAAATTTAAAGGCAATTTTCTCAATATTTTGATTTTTTTGCATCCTCAGATTCCAGATTTTCAAATAGTTGTATCTTGGCCAAGTATTGTCCTATCCTAACAAACCATACATCAATGGAAAGCTTATTTATTCAGCTTTCAGATGATATATACAAACTGACCCTTATGACTGGTCCCATACTGTATATTTGTAACTTCATCCTATCCGAATTTGGTTTATGATCTCAATCAAATGATGCTGAGTTACACAACTGGGTGCAATAAGCACAAAATCTTTGTGGGTTTTGTGTGTGTCTGGGAATGAACTGAATAAAAGAGCAGCATATTTTTTGTAGACACGACCTTCTGTCTCGCTCTCTCTCATTTTTAATGTGGTAGAATAATTGAATTATTGAACGCCCTCTGTCTCATTCTCAGCTATTTATAGAGAGATGCTCAAGGCAGAATTTTGTATCCAACTACTTTACTAATGGTAATCTAACATGTAGTGTCATAATTGCTGGTGTACTCCACATATTAAACTGCTGTGATTGTACCTCATATTCATGATTATGTTTTCACACTGTTTAATATTGCATTTACTGCACTGCAAATCACTGCGATTTTTATCCTGGTATACTAGCAGCACACTGCTTCACACACACTGGAAAACAATTCACTGTCAAGTCAAGAACAAAACTAATATGGCAGATAAATGTAAAAAACATGTTCAAGATAAACAAAGGTGGATGTTTTTGTTCTTAAAGTCTTCAAGTTTAGTTCACAGACACCAGAAACCGCTGTTGCAATACAGTATGGTGATGGTGAACGGTATGTGCCAGTGCTTTTTTGCACAGATGAACAGTGCTAAGGAATTCTGTGTGGGCGTCGTATGGTTTGCTGGTTGTCATGCTTCCTGTTGGAGCCGTTGCTGTGGCAGCAGAGCTTTCCCAGGCGATTTGGCAGGCATCTCTGAGCCCGACCGATCGATTGGTGGAAAACTGTCAGCCTACAGGCTTTTACTGATGATGTCATCAGTATTGATCTGTCTGTGGGCTGAAATGAAACTAAATAGAAAGCTTCTTTTCTTCTTATGCATGTGAATGCAATGACAGCAGGGAGTGCTGAATGATGCAGCACAATGTTCTTTATGTACAGAAGTGTTATTCAGCTGTTGATACTCCAAATAATATAGGGAATCTCTCTCTCTCTCTCTCTCTCTATATATATATATGTGTGTGTGTGTGTGTGTGTGTGTGTGTCATTGATGAATACAATTTTTAAAAGTGTAAAAAAAAAACATAATGGAGATAATTAATTTTGAAGTTATATTAAGTGTTAACAATGAGATTATGTGGTTTTTATAATCAATTAACACTGCTTTTGTCATTTTTTACAAGATGGACAAAATTTGTCACCAAAAAAGTCATTTGGTTTAACCAAAATTTCGGTTTTACCGAATGACACTTCTGGTTATACCGAATGACAATTTTTTCAAACAATGCTAACAGGCTGATATCTAGCCTGCAAAAGGACAATCACACATTTTATATTTAGTACAAGTTTTTAAAATATTACAACATTTTCCATGTTTTATAGCGGTTGTACCGAATGACCTGATGTTTCGGGACATGTGTATGAGCAAGTGAAAACATGAATTTTTCAAATAGTTAAAAGAGAGTTAGTTACTTTGCTTCACAACCATGTGGTCCTTTGCAGCAACTGAATGATGTCACATCCTGTCACATGATACTGACTTCTACACATAATTTTAATAGCCTTTTTGCACTATGTTTATATATGATGCTATAAAATCATGCCAGAATAAATATATATATATATATATCAAGGCCGTAACCATGTCTTGAACATTGGGGGGGACCTTTTTTTTTTTTTTTTTTTTTAAATAAAGCATAAAGAAACAAAACTGAACAAAATTGCTACTAATACAATGCTTTATCAGATATGTACAATAACAATTGTAGAAAAAAAAAAAAAAAACATTACGATGTCCAGTACATTGAGAAATCATGTATAATGTGATGGTTTCATAATACAATATATTGTTAGTTCCGAGATTCTTCAATTTAGTGAATAAATACTGGTCTAGTGGTAGAATTTTTGTTAACAGTATCAAAGGTTGCATGTTCTAATCCGCCCTCGCATAGTTCCATCAATGGTTGTATATCAAGAGCAGGGACATGTTTGTGTGCATTTGTTTTGTGATTTTACCAGAAAAATAGAATCTCCGCAAAGGCAATTGACGCGCCCATCTGTGCTTGAAGACTGTGGCTCGATTTGGCCATATCTAATTATTGGGGGGGACTTGTCCCCCTCAATGTCTATGGTGGTTACGGCCCTGATATATATACATTTATTTCATTTTAAGATATTTTAATCACAAATGAAATGGCTGTATTGGCCTTTGGACAGAATGACCTTTTGACACTTCAAAATCTTTAAAATACCTTTATATGTAGCAAAATACAATTAAAACCTTTTGGATTCAATAAAAGTGATCTAGTTGTACTACCTTACATACTTTGGATGTCATATCTTTGTTTTTTATTATTATTAAGACCTTTGGAAAAAAAAAAAAAAAAAAAAAAAAAAAAAAATACACTATTCCTATTTTGTTCCTTAATTGTCATTAGTACATTTTTTTTTAACCATTACCATTTTAGCTATATTTTAGGCCTATAGATTATTTTCAAATAATTTTCTGCTAAGCATCTGGTGGAGGCAAAAAGGAAGAAAGAAAAAACAAAACAAAAAAACAAACAAACAAAAAAGAAATCTGACTTGAAAATCATTGCAAGTCACTCTAGATAAAGGACAAAGATATTAAGTGAGATCCTCCACACTCTGCACACTGCAATCACCCTCCTCTTTCTCGTATTCTACTCTTGTCTCCTGTTTTACCTGCTGGTCCCCTGGTATTACAGTATCTTGACACAAAGATACCTTTGTTCTCTAAGCAGTTCCAAAGAACTCAGAGTTTCGGCATCAAGTTCCCTCATCAGGGAAGAACAACAAGGGCATATAGAACGGATTATACTTCTTGCTCTCCTCCAATACCATCGGGGCAAACAGAACGAGAGAGGGAGGGAAGACAGGTGTGCTCAGTCTGTAATGAACTCAGTATTATAGGATCAGAGTAAGACAGGCATGGATTACGTCTGTTTTCATTAGTATTAACATCATTGCTTGTGTTTCAAATAAAAGACCAAGTCTGTGAAAGCGTTTGGGACTGTTCCTCAAACTTCAGGACGTGGTTTCTACATTATTCATTGTAAGGACATGTTAAAATCTACCTTTTCTCTCATAGCTGTACATTTCGCCACTTGAAGCTCTCTTTAACTGTCACTCGCTCCCCTTTTTCCTCTGTCTTTCCATCAGAACCAATCCGTCGTTAGCGGGAGGAGTCCCACCAGTGGACCTGAGGGACGGATAGCAGTGTTTCACGAGTTCGGCGGAGCGTTTGACGACTCCAATAGTCCGAGGTCCGGTGGGGGGGCTTATCGGGGAGGTCGACTCCGGTACAAGCGAGCGACATGCTCCCTCCTCAGAGAATCTCGTGCCGAGAGCGGAGAGCATTTCACTGGCGGACCGCCTCACCATGGACCACGTAAGTGAACTCTAAGATTTTACAATATAGACGCTTCATTATAAGCTTTTCCTCAGAAAGACTCTTACTTACCGTCTTCTTCGTGGGAAATTGTGAGTTTAAGTGATATTTAAACGATAGTGTCGTGTGAGAGCTTGACAATTTCCCACTGGATGCGCGAGCTGCGCTGGATTAATAACTGTCGCCTCTCTCCATCTCTCATGCACGAGCGTGATAAATTATTCCGGCGCGAGAAGTCACCTTTATTTATATAGCGCTTTTTACAATGTAGATTGTGTCAAAGCAGCTTTACATTGATAACTGGTACATTATTTGGCTGCACAGCAGCTCTTAAAGAATAGTGTCAATGCAGGTAGATCAAAGCACTGTTGAATATCAAATGTTAAGTCAAATGTCAAGTGTCCCCAACTAAGCAAGCCAAAAGGCGACAGCGGCAAGGAACCCAAACTCCATCAGGTGACATCAGGTGGCAGACGTGTGATGCGTTCCTCCTGAAATTCCTCACCGCTCAGTTTACTGGGTTTCAACGAAACGAGTCGAGTTTCATTCTGTTTCATTCAAATAGGAATGTCAGAGTTAGCTATTTCATGTCATGATGGATATTAAAAACATGTTAAAACATATTAAATATATCCTATGTTTTCAAGTTGCTCTAATATAGCCTATTTAATCACCTAGAACTGTATGTGTGTGAATACAGTTTCTATAAAAAAAGTGTGGGTATATATTGCCTACTCCTTATCAAAACCAGACTTCAGTTCTGTTATAGCCTACAGATAAACAGTCTATTAATTTAGCCTATAGTCTGCTTGAGAAAACAATTGGGTTCGACTTTATGTTAAAGATCATGTTGCTGTTGCTGTTGGTTAGGTTTAGCAAGTGCATTATACACTTCAAAATTAAAAAAGATTCTTGAGACACCTCTGGAGAACCTCTATGAAACCTTTCAAAGTGTAAGCCTAGTTCCCTGAGAAACTTACAAGATAAAACCCATAAGTTTTAAATAAAACCCATTATGTTCATCATAAAATAAAGATTTTGAGGCACTTGAAACAGGTATTTAAGTTCCCATTGTACACTACAAAAGCGGAGGCACCAGAAATCTCATGTTACTTTAAGTGAATTGCCAAATTACTTGAAGTAAAATGGAAACTTTGATCTAAAGTGTTACCCGTTTATTTATGTTATTAAATACGGGTGTACATGTGTGTTTTTTGTGCATGTGGTATAAACGTGACAAGAGAAGAAGTTGAACTCTTCATTCCAGATGTTTCTGTGGCCAGAGGGAATGTGAGAGGTTTTGTTAAAGAGTTTTAATTTTTTCCTCATGTTTGCATGTGTTTTTGTTTCTGTCTGTGTGACCACAGCCATCACCAAATCATTGTTATGAGAGAGAGAAAACAACAACAACAACAACAACATAATGACTGTATTGTGTTGCTTATAGGTCAAAACATGTTGATTCTGTTCAGTACTAAACATGCTTATATTGTTTAAAACTTAATACTATAAGTCTTAATATGCAAGTCGTTGCTTATGTTTACATGCACTTGTTCAAGAGTTCATGTAATCTTTTAGAGAGAAAAATACAGGCTGTTCTCATTAGGAGTTCAAGCATGCCATAAGAATTGTTTAAAGATGTTAAAGACTTCACTTATTTATTCATCTTTTGATAAATTAAATGCACATGACATGTTCCTTGCAGACTTAATTGCAAACACTGTTTATGTATGGTTCTTATAAAGCTTTATTTCACATATTTTTGAAAATATGTTTAACATTGCAACCTTGATTGCATTATCTATGAAATCTATTTTCAAAAAGGATCCAAATTTGGACAACAAAATTGTATTTACTGTAAGTTAACGCATGAACCTTAAACTGGATCTCTTCTGCTTTGTGTTGAAGACAAAAAATTAAATTAGGCAAAGAGGCCTAGTCGTTTGCCATAAGCTGTGAAGTCAGCTAATCATTTTTTAGGATGTATAAATGAAGCTGTCAAAGTTTTTCATGTTAACACAGAAAAGCACTCTTGTCTGACTATAATTTGTACTGCCTTTTGTGAATTGACGTGGTTCTTGAACAGTTTTGCTGGACTTTAGAACTTCAGGACTGCTGTTTCAGCATAGAGTGGTTTCCTTGGTTAAAGGCAAAACATTCTCGATCTCATTATCTCTCTCTGTCTCTCTCTCTCTCTCTCTCTTTGTGTGTGTGTGTGTGTGTGTGTGTCTGTGTGTGTGACTTGATGAAAGTGCAGTCAATGACAGCAGCAGTCTAATTCTAACCTGGAAAATGACTGTCTGTAATTCATTTATGCTGATCTGTAACATGACTCAAACCAAACAACTTGCTGTGGCCAAATAAAAACACAGAAGGAGGCAAGAAGGGAGAGAAAAAGAGAAGGAGGAGAGAACTACATTGCTTAAATTTATGCCCTCTAAGGAACACATTCTTTTCCCATTTTGCAACCTGCCAATTGAACTGCAATGGAAAACGAACACTCACAAAGTCCCTTAAGGTGAAACCATGACAAATGCAAACCTAGATGCAAAATATAAGATATCCTGCTTTAAGAAAAGGGGCAACCAGTGGGACACAAACATCAAGCTGAAAACAACCTGCTCACTTTTGAAATGAATGTAATATTTATATGTATATAGCATGACATAAACATTTTATGGTGTGTATATAAATAATGTTATAATTTTTTGCTATTTTTTGCTATGTAAAGATATCATGCCAATAAACATCTTGAAATTTGAGAAAGAGAGCGAGCTGAATCTTAATCCAACCCCTAACAATGCTTTTAGTCATGTGGAGTACATTTATGATGGATGGATGCACTTTCTTGAGCTTCAAACTGGTGGTAACTGCTCACTGCCATTATAAAGCTTGGAAGCGTCAGGGTGTTAATTAATATAACTGTTTCAGACTGTATTCGTCTGAAAGAAGAAAGCCATATACACCTAAGATGGCTTGAAGGTGAGTAAATCATGGGGTAATTTTCATTTTGGGGTGAACTATTCCTTTAAATCCTCCAGTGGCTGATACAGAGATAGTAGCTGGTTCTGGGGGTGAATGGCGTCTGCTGCATAATCCATGTTTTTTGGGTCTGATATTCTGTCATGGTGCAGACAGGCAAAGAGAGGATAAGGAGAGGTGGATGCAGCTATACTTGACAATAAAGACAAATACCAGACAAAGAACAATGGACACTCAGGGCAATTTGTATATACCAGCTAATGAACTAAAAGGAAACAGGTGTGTAACTAATCAAAAACCACGGCAACCAATGATGAACGAGAACATAAGAACAAAAGAAACAGGAGCAGAAACCCAGGAAAACAGGGTAATGCAAACTAGGGCTGCATCCGAAAACCTAGCTGACTTGTTGCCTCGCTGCCCTATCAGGCAATGACTTGTAAAGGCAGCATTTGTGCATGAAGGCACCTCACGAAACTGATTTCAGACAGACTTCTGAGGCAGCGTAACAGTTTAATGATCTACCGCAAAATAGCGTGAGCTTTGGTGAGAACTAAACAAATATTTAATTACTACAATAGTAATTTCTCGCTAGAAATTACATCAAAAGTGAAAAAAAGCTAGCACTGGATGTGGACGTGCCTTAATGCCTTCCTACCTGAAATGTGTCCTCCGAAGGCAGCATTTTCCAGTTTTTGGACGCAGCCTAAAGGTCCATAGAACAGAATCCTAAACCTGACAAATAGTGTATTGTATTTAAACCGACAGTGACTCTTTATTACTTACCATTTAGATGCTCTTTACCCAGAGTGTTATGGTACACTAAACCCTGAGACACTCCTTTGTCGCTAGCTCCTGAGATAAATGGCATATTCAATGGTGCAATTGTTAAATTACTATGATACCTTTACAAAGTTTGCGTCACTGCCCACAATGGTTAATAATATGTTTAATTTATATAGCGCCTTTCCCAGGCTCAAGGATGCTTTACAAGGTAAAATATAAATATTTGGGTTAGTCTACTACCCAACTCCACTCTATTTTCAAATGATCTCCCACGCTGCTTAAATTCTCACATTTACACTTGACCTTATCGTTTGTTAAAAGACTGTTTAGCTAAGCTGTATATGCACGTATAGAACTTAAATTCACTTTGTCTCTCTTTGTATTTTTTGTTGCTGTTGTTGTTTATTAACCTGTGGTTCTTTTTGAACTGTGTGTGTGTGTGTGTTCACAGGTGTGTGAGAGTCACGTGTTGCAGTCGGCTGCGGTTTATGTGGTTCGCTCTGATGGTCCTGACTGTCCTCTGCGTGGCGCTGCAGATGCTGGGAGTGGTCCGACAAGCCAGGTTATGCATGTTTTATGAAAAACTTTGTAGTAACTTTGGCTACATGAATCCGGATACATTTGTGATCCAAAAATACACAAAAAGACTTCACAAAGTAATAAAAGTCTATACGAATACATTTTTAAATGCTACTTAAAAACAGTCACACATTCCATGGATCTTATATCCACTGGCAGGCTGTTCCATAACATTGGAGCCTTCACTGCAAAACCTCTGTCAACTTTTGTTCTATATCTGGATCTTGGAACAGTCAACAAACCACGACTAGAAGGTCTGAGAAATCCAACTGTTTCATGATGTCTTAAAAGTTCCGCTAAATACTTAGGCGCCAAACCAAGTAGTGCTTTATGTCAATAATATCTTAAAATCAATTAGGAAGTGAACTGGTAACCAATGTAATGAAGCTAAAACTGGAGTAATATGAATAAAAGACTAAGTTTGTGTCAGTAATCTAGCAGTGACATTTTGTACTAATTGAAGCTGTGATAAAGTGTGTTGATTTAAAGTAGAAAACAGCATTTCAAAAATCCAGACGAGATTAAATAAAAGCATGAATAAGCTTCTCTGTGTCTTTAAAACTGAAAATATGTCTCATTTTAGGAATATTTCTTAACTGACAAGCACGACTGAACCAGTTTCTTGACTTGGTATTCAGAATTCAAATTGGTGTCAAAGTAAACAACACCCAAACACCCTGCTGATTATTGGGGAACACCTTCTTAAGAGTTGACTCAATATGACTTTTATTAGAGCCCTGACCGATTATCACATCTTTAGTTTTATCAGTATCCAATTGCAGAACATTACAAGCCATCCAGTTTTTTTATATCTGCTAAGCATGATTGGAGGACATCTAAGCTTATCAGATAATTAGATCACAGTGACAAGTATAACTGTAAATCATCTGCATAGCAGTGAAATTTTATATGATGTTTACAGATTACGGATCCAAGAGGTGACATATAAATTTAAAACAAAATTGGTCCCAACAGGGAGCCCTGTGGAACACCACAATTGATTGTAGAAGGGGAGGATAAATCATCTCCAACTGACACTACAAATGTTCTGTTTAACAAATAATAATGAAACCAGTCCAACGCCCTCCCTGAAACTCCCACCCATCAATTTAATGTATAAATTAAGATTGAATGATATCAAAGGTATCAAAAGCTGCAGTCAGATCTAACAAAATTAAAACAATCTCCAGCATCGTCTGCCATCAGTAAATCATTTATCACTCTTAATAGGTTTTCTGTACTGTGGTTTTCTCTAAATCCTAAGTGAAATTTCTCAAAAATATTGTTTTCATTCATAACCTCCATCAGTTATTTAGCTACTGCATTTTCTATTACTTTTGAAATAAAGGGTATTTTAGAGATGGGTCTAGTTATTACTAACTGCAGGATCTAATGAGGGCTTCTTCAGAAGTGGTTAAACTGTCACAGTCTTAAGGTCCTCTGGGAAACATCCAGACACAAGAGAGCTATTCACTATACACAGTAGAATTGGACCTAAAGTCTCAATACGTTCCTTAAACAGTCTTATAGGAACCACATCTGTATGACAACTGTATGAAAAATTCATAAAGATCCTGTTCTGATATAGGTGAAAAAGAATCCAACAACACCTCCCTACAACCTGACTGTTCAACACAATGAACTGAAGAAGTAATTGACACCCTTATGTTAGTGACCTTATCCAAATATATATATATAATCGGACAATAAGCAGCAGGTTAAGCAACTTATTGATGGTTTTGAAAAAAAGCTGCATTATGGCAGTCAGTAGTTATACATTTTGAAAAATAGGCAGAGCTTGCAGCCTTAACCATCTTAATAAAATGCACTAAAAGACCCTTCAAATGCTCAAAATGAGCAAGAAGTTTTGTTGATTTCCATGCACGTTCTGACTTCTTGCACTCTCCTTAAATTATGAATATCATCATTCATCTAAGGTGATTTCCTGCTGACCTTGTCCTTATTTTGACTGGAGCAATTGAGTCTAATATTGAAGGACATAAATAATAAAAATAATTTAACTGATCAGCTGTAGAAGCATCATAAGCCCAGTTATCAGTCTGAGTAGAAAATTTTCTTAGGTTTTTCTGCAATTAATTGAATATAAAAAACAATACTTTTATGATCTGACACAAAAATATATTTAATTCTCAAATTACTCTGCATTAATCCAAGAGTAAAAAACAAATCCAGCATATGACCATGACTATGTGTAAATATTAAAACATCATAAATTAAACGACTGGGTAATATTTAAAAATTCATCCTCCACATGATCATCAGCTCTGTCTACATAATTAAAATCCCCAACAATAATCATCTTAGTTGAGGACTAAATCAGAGAGCATTTCAGAAAATTAATTCCTGAAAATTAGGGGGACGATATATCACACAACAAAGTGCTCTTTATCTAATATCTTAAAATAAAGTACTTCAAATAAATAATAAAAAAAATAGCGAAACTTTGCTTAGAACACATAAAACCTATCTTTAAAAACCACAGCAGTGCCTTCACCATGACCACTTAGCCTTGGCTTACTAAAATTATTATTATGAAAAAGAAAAAAAAATCTAGTTCCAGGGATAAAATAAAATTATTCAAAATAAACATTTTATTAGACAATGATCTGACATTAACTCTAACATGAAGAATGACAGTAACACGAGCTCCGGGAAAACCATAAAAGCTATGTCTCACTATTGAGTATCCAATAATCACAGTGTCTCTGGGCCTAGTAGAGTCATTATTTAAAGAGACTCAAACATCTAATAATAATACATTTTATTTGTAACGCACTTTATATTTAAACAAAATCCCAAAGTGCTCCAATTAAAAAAAAAAAAGAGAACAATGTCTCTGACCTAGTAGAGTCATTATTTAAAGAGACTCAAACATCTACTACTCCAGTACGATTACAGGTGAAAACAACAACAACAAAACAAAAAAAACGGTCATGGCGGTGGTGGAGATTTCCTTTGATTTTTCCGGTGGTGCTGAAACATCCAAGAACCCTCGACCGAGGGAGCAGGTGTAAAAGATATTCAAATGTATCCGTTGACACGCCATCTTTAGAATCTTGAACAGGTGTACTGAACCCACCAGCATTATTCCAAGCAGCTTTAATCAGTTTCTTTCTGTCTAGCAGATTGGGCTGCCTCTTCAAGAACTCGTGAATTTGATTCTCTAGTTGCTTCAACTCAACCTTAATGTCATTATATTCTGACTCAACAACTCCTGTACAATCTGCGTTCACCATGAGTTCTTTATTAAGCACTGATCTGTCAAACTCTCTGCTATCTTGAGACACCAACATAATTGCAATTATTTTGCAATAATCGTAATACACAATTTCCCTCATGTTCTACTGTAGGATAGCAATTTTGTGTCATTTTTGCAGGAAAGTAATATGAAGATTGTACTAAGTAACCTTTATTTTAAACAACACTATGAAAATGGATAGCAGGCACAACAATTCCGGTATAATCTTAGCTATCTATGGCTACAATTTGCGTCACATGACTAAACATGGGTCAGTGTTTTTGAATACCTCCAGTTTCACAGTCCACACTACAATGCGAAAACAGAATTTTCATATCAACTTAGAAGAGCATCTATAAAAAGCTCAGTTTTCACAGGAAAAAAATGGCGTTTCAATGTAAACGGAAGGCTAAAACGTAGAGAAAAAGATGAATTTTCAAATGTATCTGGATTGATGTATACATAGCCTTATACATAGAAAATTAAACCCACATAGAGGGAGACTTTTCAACTCAGATTTAACAGCTTGCATTGGATAATATTTCCGTTAAAGGCAATATACCATAAAATATTACTGATTTGTGTAGGTTCCATAAGGGTCAACATCTAAAATTTACTGTCTCTTTCTCTCTCAGGAGCTCTAAGGTTTTGAAACTTGTGAGTGAACAGCTGGTCAGAATGCCTGCAGAGATCCATAGACCCATGAAACGCAAAGACTGGGAAAACCTAGAAAACCTTTTGGCTGTCTCAACAGCCATCGTTGAGGAACCAGTCGACCAGCATTCTTTCATACAGAGAAGAGACGAAAGCGAAAACCCTCGTTCAGAAGAGGAACGGGAGCAAGTCTTGGAGGTTGCAAGAGAAAAGTTTACTAGCACTACCAAAGCAGTTCCACCAATGGAGGCGAACAAACTCTTGCTTGACCAAGTGGCTAAACTATTTCCGCACCAGCCGCAGAGGCCAGTTATCACCAAAAATAACCACGAAATTCAAAAACCACCACAGTCTGATGACAATACTGATAAATATACAGTAAAATCACAAGCTTTCACATGTCAACCCAAAAACCATATTGTCTTCCTCAAGACTCACAAGACTGCCAGCAGCACCATATTGAACATTCTCTATCGTTATGGGGACAGCCATAACTTGACCTTTGCCTTGCCGCTGAACATGCACAGCCAGTTATTTTACCCAGCATTCTTTGCAGCACACTTTGTGGAGGGTGTCAGGACTCGAAGCGTGAAAGAGTTCCACATCCTGTGCAATCATATGAGATTCAGTTCACAAGAGGTCAGTCCAAAGGGCACTTTACTTCCAATTTAGAGATGTACCAAAGCATGCACCCTAAAGTTGTTGCAGGATTAAATGAATAAAAGAATGATTCATGATATTAAAAGTGAAGGGTTTGAACAGAAGCCCTAAAATGCTATGGATTGGGAAGAAATGAATAAAATAAATACTGCATAATATAATATATAAAATTGGTGGAATAATAACTAAAGAGAATGTAATCACTTTTTATTTGGAGTCTGTCTGGTTTTTGCAGCACAAGATTAAAAACATATGCAGTGCATTTGGTCACAGTTTTTTGAGAACAGATAGACTCCAAATAAAAAGTAATGCTTTTTTTTTTTTTTTTTTTACTATTCTTTATTTATAATGTCATATTTATTTGGCCTTAGATTTAGGTTAAGCATACCATTAAGCAACTTTGAGGTGAAGAAGTTTGCAATTTTGTCAAGACTCGCTGTGGTGTGAATGCAATCCTGAATGTGCGCAGACCACTTAGCAAGCACATAAATCATTGGAAACAACTGACTATTTTAATTTTCAAGAGGAAGACGAAGCACCCAGTGCTAAATGGAGGTAGGCAGGTGCAGATCCGAATGATTTAGAGGACATTTGCACTGATTGCATGGAGATTGCGTTCTGTGATGGAACTTCAGTTAAGCGGGATATGTTTATGAGTCTGAGACAAAGAGCAAGAGGTCAAAATTTCATCAAATTGTACATTTTTATTTGTAAGTTAGTCATAAACAGTGTTGGAAATCTAAAAAAAGATTTTATTCATAAGTTCATACTGTATATCTTTTTGACATTCAGGTGAGGAAGTTGATGCCTAAGGACACATTCTACTTCTCCATTCTTCGGAATCCGGTTGCGATGATGGAATCCCTGTTTGTTTACTACAAAGCGATCCCAGCATTCCGTGTTGTCAGAAACCTTGAGGAGTTCCTGATCCAGGGTGGGCGGAGCTACAACGCTTCTGTGCCTAATAACCACTATGCACGTAACATTTTGACCTTTGACTTTGGTCTGGATAATACAGCACCTGTGAACGACACAGAGCTGGACAGACGTAGCGCCGAGATTATTGCTGCCGTGGAACGCGACTTTCCGCTGATCCTCATCTCAGAGTATTTCGATGAATCAATGGTGCTTCTAAAACACGCCCTCTGCTGGTCTCTAGATGATGTTTCATCTTTCCGCCTCAACAGTCGCAGTGAACGCTCTCGCAGACCTTTAAGTGCAGAGACCACAGAGCAGGTAAAACAGTGGAATTCACTAGACTGGCGATTGTACCAGCACTTTAATGCCTCTTTCTGGAAACGCATAGACACTACACTCGGACGGACGAAGCTCCAACAGGAAGTAGAGCTTCTGAGGGCAAATAGGATGAAGCTTGAGCAAATGTGTTTACAGGAAGGAAGGGCAGTAGATCCTGCGCAGGTGCAGGATTCATCATTAAAGCCGTTTCAGTATGGTGCAGCAGTTATTCAAGGTTATAACCTCCGACTGGGGTTAAATAATGACACTCGTCGGCTTTGTCAGAGGTTGATTACACCTGAACTGCAGTACACGTCAGCCTTGTACACCAAACAGTTTCCTCAGCTGGCGGCCGCACGTGCTGCTGCTGCAAAAAAGATTGCAGCCTCCAGAAACATTGCAACGCACAGAGCTGTTAAGCGCAATATTGAGGCAAATGCGCACACAGCAGTGACAAACAATACCTCGCACAACAATACAAATATAGCCATTGCGGATAAACATAACTTAAACATTTTAGCTAATTCTGTTGTTCATAGTGAGAGACAAGACAATTTTGATGTACACAGTGTAACAAAACAGTATAAGAATAAAGAAATAAAAGGAAACTCAGATAAACATATCACACAAAAACACTTTATAAACTCAAAGGTACCACAAGAATCTGCTTTGTTGTGATGAATCAGTTGATGAAAACTCAGAGCAGAATTAGTTAACTCAAATGAGCAGTCAGAAATGAACATATTAAGGAGATTTCACATTGCAAAAAAGAACCATTTTCTATCGTAATTAGTGTAGTGATGTGTGAAGAATAGCTCACACAGAAGTCACTTTCAAACCAAACAGCTTTCTGTCTGTCAAAGTGGGAGAAATCTGTGTAAAAAACTTTTTCGCCCTCAAAGACTCCTGATCACATAGATTCCAATTGAAATAACTGGATTTAAATGACTGCAAAATTTCTCAGAGTAACAGTCAGTGCCGTCCCAAGCATGGGGCGGGGCCAAGTGCGAGTTAGAGGAAGTGTTTGTCGCACCTACGCCGTAAGCTACACGTCGGTTTCATTTATACTTCTGCAAGTATATACTTCCCCTTTGGGGCCGCTATGCGCCCTCGATGCGCACTTCAGCTGAGCCCGCAAGTTTGCCGCAAGTTGGAGCTACTCAGAGGACTTTACCCAGCAGTCAAAGCGGCATTACGTCACGAAAGTGCGGACTCAGAGGAAGACCGTGAGGGTTTAGGGTGCCATTTGAAATTCAGCTGTCGGAGAAGTAGCAGCAGTGATGGCGGCAAATAGACAGCAGCTGCATCCGAAATCACATACTGTTCAGTAGGTACAATATTTGAATTTAAACCACAACCATTGAAAAAGAATGTTCTATATAGTACGAATGTGTGTAGTATGAATGAATTCGGATGTACTACATCCGCCATTTTGTTACTGTCACATGACCTACCAGCGTCAGTTACGTCCCTTCAACTCCATTCACAAATCCTTTCCTGTGGTCTCATGGGATTTGGAAATGTTTCGAAACAGTTATGACGTAACGAAGACTCGTTTACTGAAATCACGTGACCTTGGCAGTTTGAAACGCACTCCGAACCAATGATTCGAAACAAAAGATTCGTAAAAGATTCGAAGCTTCATGAAGCAGCGTTTCGAAAGCACCCATCACTACAGACCACTAGCAGGCAGTGTCCACGGACATGCTGATAGTGTAACCCACAGTATCAAGGCAAAAGCTGAAGAAGAAGCAGCTTGTTGTGTTAGTTGTCAGAGAAGCAGCAGCAGTGATAGCGGCAAATAGACAGCAGCTGCGTCCGAAATCGTGTACTGTTGAGTAGGCACTACATTTGAATTTAAATTTACTTCACGACTGTTGAAAAAGTATGTTCTATATAGTATGAATGAATTTGGACGTACTACATCCGCCATGTTGTTACTCTCACATGACCTACCAGCGTCAGTTACGTCCTTTCAACTCCATTCACAAATCCTTTCCCATGGCCTCATGGGATGGTAAAATGTCCATTGTATGCCCACTTCAGAATCTCACTGGAAGTAGTAAGTCATCGGGTACTTTTCACCTACTGTTTTTCGATATACTGTGAATTCGGAGATACTACACTGTTCGCATACTGTTTTTTGCGTACTATATAGTAGAGAAATATTCGATTTTGGATGCAGCTAGCGACTTTTGTTGCAGCTAAGTTGTTAAATATCAAAGTTTAAATATGTCGCAAGCGGAAATGCGATGCTATCGCAGATTTTTGTTGGGCGGTGGAGGGAGGGGTTCTAGCAGACCAATCACCGCACTTGAATTGACGCGTTGTTACATTTTTGGAGAAGTGCATGTCAGGCTACGGCATAGGCTACGCATGCTACACACAGCCTACGATGTAGCTACGGTGTAGGTTCAACGCAGAAGTATAAATTAGCCTTGAGTGTCCACACGACAGTCTTTTTTTAATACATTTTTTTTTTTTTTTTTTTAAATATCTAAGTATTCATTAAAATATTGTTTCTGCATATGAATGACATCCATCAGCAAAACCATATGTGGTACTTGATAACTTTGGTTCTTAAAATATCACAGGATATGATTATATGGTGTGAGACAATAACATGTCTTGTTTCCCTTGATTGCACTTTCTATTCTGATAAGAATCAACTTTTTTTCTTTTTTTTCTTTTCTTTTGAAAATGATTTTCCATTTTAGACCGGGTTATAGAGCCTGTTCAGCTGTTTTATGTGTTTTGGAAAATGCAAACCTTTCTGTACCACACTGGCTAAATATGACTTCTCTAAAACCAATGGTTCAGGTTTCCATTATGAGTCAGACGTTTATATAACAAGGATAAAGTATGTGTTTGACCTTTGCAAAAGTATAAATCCAGCTGAACTAGGTTTTTGTTAGAGCGCTAATTGGAAATTGAACTGTGACAGCAGTGTTGTAAATAACTTGGAATGTATACATAATCTTTCTAAATCCAGCTATTTATTTTGTACCATGTGGCTTTTCAAATAGATTTGTTGTTAAATATGACACTGGAGAAAGTGGAAAATATGTCACTGACAATTTCAGACTCATGAATGAATTTAGAGCCTAATGCAAAATACATTGAATGGACATTCCAGTGTCTTTCTGAACTGTCTCAGAAATACAGCGGCCTCTAAAAGTATTTTGACACTAAGGGCACAAACTTAAAAATGCATGAGTTTGTCAGTGCTGTGGCATATTGTGCACATGCTCAGGACAAATAAGAGCTGTCGGCTCAGGTTTGAGTCTGATCTAGGTCATGTCTTGATCCCATTTTCTCTTTCTCTCACTTTCCAATCTGCATTTTGCTGTCCTATAAATTAAGAGCCCAAAAAAGCCCCAAAATAAGCAGAATGTATGAACTTCATTGTATTAGATAAAAATATCAAATCCACAAACAAAACTTCTCAGAATTAATTGGTGTTGATGTGATTTTTATGAAGTTCAGTTTACATACACTCTTAAATAAAGATTTCAAAAGGGGAGTGAACAGTTCTTTAAAGAACCATGTTTTTCTTAGTGTGAAGAACTTTTTAAATAATCTTAATAACCTGGAGGACATTTTTCCACTACATCCTTTTGGGTAATGGAAAGGTTCCATGGATGTAAAAGGTTCTTCAGGAAACCATCAATGCCAATAAAGAACCTTTATTTTCGAGTGTATTATGTGACTACACGTAGTCCAAATGTTTGTTTGTTCACACCAAGAACGATAACGACAAAGATATACAGTAGTTCTAAAAATCATTCTAAATATAAAGCATATATATAATATAAACATATAATATAAATAGCAGAGTACACACCACAACTATAACAATAACGGCACAGAGAAATGTCGTTGGAATCACTTTCAGAATATTTTTTTCTCAGAAGATGAACAATAAAATCATTGACAGCCAATCAAAATCCATCCTGCTTTTAAGAGCTCGAGCATTTAAAGTGGCGGACGACAAAACTGCAGCATGCATTTAGAATAAACAACGATATTGTGTGCTGGTGTGGACGCTAATATAGTTATCTTTATAGTTATCATTCTTGTGAACGGGCCTTAAAGGTATAGTTCACCTAAAAATGAAAATTCTGTCATCATTTACTCACCCATGTTGTTCCAAAGTCGTTCATCTCTGAAACACAAATGAAGATGTTTTTAATAAAATCTGAGCGATTTCTGTTCCTCCATTGACAGTCTACACAACTACCACTTTGACGCTTCAAAAAGTTCATAAAGAGATTGTGAAATGGTTTAGTCCAAATTTTCTGAAGTGACTCGATCACTTTATATGATGAACAGATTTAATTTAGACTTTTATTCACATATAAACATTGATCAGTGAACATAAACAGAAGCTCAGTTGTACCTGCTTGATGCGCGAGAACAAAACTCTTGTGGAAGCTCAAATGTGCTGCGTAACACACAAGAATGAATTTTACAATCTTTTTATGAACTTTTTGAAGCTTTAAAGTAGCTGTCAACAGAAGTACAGAAATTGCTCAGATTTTATTAAAAATATCTTCATTTGTGTTCCCAAGATGAACAAAAGACTTACGGGTTTGGAACGACATGAGGGTGAGTAAATAATGACATAATTTTCATTTTTTGGGTGAACTAACCCTTTAACTAATGTCTTTCTTTAAAATAGACTGCTTGGTTTGGCATTTTCTTGTGTAACACAATGACACTAATCAAGTGTGGTGGAAGTGTCCAAATACCGTATTTAATGGAGCATCTGTTTCTCACAAGTGGAACCCTAATTAATGTAAATGTTCTGTATTATGATGGATTTAATAGAATGGTCATCTACAAGACCAGCCTGGAAACCTAGTACTTCATTGAGGCCAATTTGAATGAAGAAAGCAAACCGATACTAAGGGCTAATGCTGATTCCCAAGTTTTACCAGCCTACCAGACTGAGACCCTGAAGGACCTGGACCTGGATCATTAAACCAGAATGACTTACCAGCCTTCATGAAAGATCATTTGAACCAAAGTCTCAGAGCTTTAATCTCAAAGCCTGCTTTAATGTTAGGGAGTAATATACTTTACATGTGCAGCAACTTATTTCAAATCTCTGAAAGCTATTTTTGCAACTGTTTCTTATTTATTAATAAAAGATGATCCTCTGATGATGGTTGTCTTGGTATATTATCTATGTTTTCATCAAATACAAAACAAGTATAAACTCTAGTTTTGGCCCTGAGGTCACATATTTTCTAGTGGAATGGGTTTTGTGGCGCAAGTAAAGAATCCAACCCACAGCCTTGTGTAACAGTGGATTTGTCACTTCAAGCAAAAAAGTGTTTGAAAGTAAACTTTCACTAAGTTGTTTTTCATTAACATTGTCCAAAGGATGTATTTGGATAGAGATAAAAGACTTTTTAATCATGAGCTTAGATTATAGTAGAGATCTGTGTTTAGGTCACCTCTAATCAAACAAATGCTAGCCTGTGGCCAAATGTCTCAGAACATTAAACAAGTAAAAACAACCTAAAACTATCTGCTACACTAAAACCAGTGATCATGCAGTTTTCAGAAGTAACAAAATCACCAAATTTGCACAAATAAACAATTTGAATGACTTTAAAACAAATACAAGTGGGCAAATTACATTCACTTAACCACTTGTACGCAAGTTTTCAAACTTCACATGCTCCACATATCTTGCTTATGAGTGTCTTATCTGTATTATAATGTGCATGTGCGTGTATATACTATTAAATATTTTAATATTAATCATTAATTAGTCCACACAGCTTACTAATCTCTTTAAATGAAAAAATAACAAATACCAATTTACAAATAATAATAATAATAATATGATATCTATAGTAAATTATATACAAAAATTATATACTAAATTATTATTATTATTATTTACAATAATAACATACAATAATAAAAAATGGATCCCATCTGTCACTGGCAATGAAATGTTTTAATACTAATCATCAATAAGTCCATGTGGTTGTGGAATCCATGCACTTTAGACACAACTCGCAAATCTCTTTTTATAATAATAATAATAATAATAATAATAAAAAATAAAAATTTACAACAACAGCAACTAATAACAATAATAATAATAATAATAATAATAATAATAAACTATCTATAATAAATTATATATAGGCCTACACTAAGTCATTATTATTATTTTACTCTATACTGTACATGATTCAAACTGTATTCCATCCGTTCAATAACTACGCATCGAAATGACAGGTGAAACAACTTTCATGGCGATGATTGTCGCCATCTTGTGGAGACATTTGAAGGTAGGCTGCTTTACCGCGATGAACTGCACATGGCTTCTCTCTCCAAACAACACAACAGCTGAGGTTGTCATTTCAGGTTTGCATCTGCAGAACCATTGGAGATTAATCAGTCGGACTAGTGTTGGTAAGTAGCAGATGTTACATGGCTGCTCAACACAAAGTGAAATTAGCTGTTTAAAAAGTAGGCTATAGTTACCTCAAAACTTAATATGATGAAAACCAGACATTCAGGCCAGTTAGGGGTCTAAAGAGAATTTACTGTCGTTTTTACCTGCTTTTAAGAATGATTTATTGATTCTTTTCTTAATGTTTGGTGAGGAAAATAGTGTCCATGTGCAAATAGAACCCATATAAAAAAAGAGAAACAACGGTTTCTGCCAAATCATTGAAAATGAACGAGACAATTGCAGATTTTCCAAAAAATGTGAGCTTTCAAAAATGCTGTCATTTTGTTTATTCACTTTTTATAATGACAGTGATGGACAGCATCAAATTACCACAGTTTTATTGTACTGTTAATGATGGTAGCAAAGGTATTTGTTTGAAACTGTGGTAACATTTTTTTTGTTATATTTATAATGAAACATGTCTTTTTCAGACAGCATTTTTCACATGCCTCCTGTTTAAACTTTGAGTCACTTTCATAAAATATGAAATTCTTTCATGTTTCTGCTTTTGATCATTCCACAATTGCCAGAGAAGGAGAGAACTGATTATGCATATTTCAAAAAAAAAAAAAAAAAAAGGTGAAGCTGATGTTGTAATGATCATAATACTGCAGGATGTTGAGAACAGGATTGTGGATGTTTTGGAATGTAATTTGCTTGACAGACAGGTGTTAAAAACATCTCGATCCTTTTAGGTTTATATTTTTTAGGTGTGTTGCATTTGTAGGAATGTTGCCTGATGTAATTTTTGACTTTATTTGCACTGGAGATTTGTCGTGATGTAATCTGGTGTGCCTGGAGAAAGAAATGAAATATTGAGGATCAAGTAGAAAAAATACAAAAGACTAGAAATTACGAAGGGGTTTAAGAGAGATGTATTTGATTTTTTTCTCTTTTATTTGTCATAATTAAAGCAGTTTAAAGTTTCACCCTCCCACAGCGTCTTCAGCATCCACAGACATGGACTGAAAGCAGCAGCTGTTATGAAACACCCACACAATCTGCAGTAATATAGTCATTAGTGTCAGAGTTTCAGCGTGAATCATGAGACCTGAAAAGCATATGCATTCACATTATACTAACTGACAATCCAGCAACGAAACAATCCACAAGCTACTATTCAATGTCACATTTTTCTGAAAGTATAACCATAATAGTTAAGCATTAGTCTTGACAGCATGAGACTCGAGGGATGGAATCATTACTGACCTGTGCAAAGTTATAATAACCCAGTGAGATAGTTCATGCAAAACTTCAAATTCTGTTATCATTTACACATTCTAACGAAAATACACCATAAAATCACTATAGGGGTTTTCAAATTGGGGTGAAAAAAATAGATTAAAATGAAACATAAAAAATATACATTTAATAGTAAATTTCAATAGTGAGTAGAAAAAGCACCTGTGTGTTATATTTCTGAAGCCTGTTTTTTTTATTTATTTTTTTTTATTCGCGTAAGCTGTAGCTTTTAAATTAAATATGAGCAAATTATGACAGGATTTTCATTTTTAGGAGCACTGTTTAAGTTTTATTTAAGCCCGAACAAATTCTGTCTAAATCTTTACAGCATAATTACAAACGTGATTCCAAAAAAGTTGGGACACTGTACAAATTGTGAATAAAAAAGGAATGCAATAATTTACAAATCTCATAAACTTATATTTTATTCACAATAGAATGTAGATAACATATCAAATGTTGAAAGTGAGACATTTTGAAATGTCATGCCAAATACTGGCTCATTTTGGATTTCATGAGAGCTACACATTCCAAAAAAGTTGGGACAGGTAGCAATAAGAGGCCGGAAAAGTTAAATGTACATATAAGGAACAGCTGGAGGACCAATTTGCAACTTATTAGGTCAATTGGCAACATGATTGGGTATAAAAAGAGCCTCTCAGAGTGGCAATGTCTCTCATAAGTCAAGATGGGCAGAGGATCACCAATTCCCCCAATGCTGCGGCGAAAAATAGCAATATCAGAAAGGAGTTTCTCAGAGAAAAATTGCAAAGAGTTTGAAGTTATCATCATCTACAGTGCATAATATCATCCAAAGATTCAGAGAATCTGGAACAATCTCTGTGCGTAAGGGTCAAGGCCGGAAAACCATACTGGATGCCCGTGATCTTCGAGCCCTTAGACGGCACTGCATCACATACAGGAATGCTACTGTAATGGAAATCACAACATGGGCTCAGGAATACTTCCAGTAAACATTGTCAGTGAACACAATCCACCGTGCCATTCACCGTTGCCGGCTAAAACTCTATAGGTCAAAAAAGAAGCCATATCTAAACATGATCCAGAAGCGCAGGTGTTTTCTCTGGGCCAAGGCTCATTTAAAATGGACTGTAGCAAAGTGGAAAACTGTTCTGTGGTTAGACGAATCAAAATTTGAAGTTCTTTTTGGAAAACTGGGATGCCATGTCATCCGGACTAAAGAGGACAAGGACAACCCAAGTTGTTATCAGCGCTCAGTTCAGAAGCCTGCATCTCTGATGGTATGGGGTTGCATGAGTGCATGTGGCATGGGCAGCTTACACATCTGGAAAGGCACCATCAATGCTGAAAGGTATATCCAAGTTCTAGAACAACATATGCTCCCATCCAGACGTCGTCTCTTTCAGGGAAGACCTTGCATTTTCCAACATGACAATGCCAGACCACATACTGCATCAATTACAACATCATGGCTGCGTAGAAGAAGGATCCGGGTACTGAAATGGCCAGCCTGCAGTCCAGATCTTTCACCCATAGAAAACATTTGGCGCATCATAAAGAGGAAGATGCGACAAAGAAGACCTAAGACAGTTGAGCAACTAGAAGCCTGTATTAGACAAGAATGGGACAACATTCCTATTCCTAAACTTAAGCAACTTGTCTCCTCAGTCCCCAGACGTTTGCAGACTGTTAAAAAAAGAAGAGGGGATGCCACACAGTGGTAAACATGGCCTTGTCCCAACTTTTTTGAGATGTGTTGATGCCATGAAATTTAAAATCAACTTATTTTTCCCTTAAAATGATACATTTTCTCAGTTTAAACATTTGATATGTCATCTATGTTGTATTCTGAATGAAATATTGAAATTTGAAACTTCCACATCATTGCATTCCTTTTTTATTCACAATTTGTACAGTGTCCCAACTTTTTTGGAATCGGGTCTGTAAAAGGACTGGGACAATACTATCGATGCATCGCAATTCATGGATCATTTCTGATATTTTCCAGATGCATCGATTAGCTCAGAATCGATTTGTTTTGAACAGCAGATGGCACTCTAGGCTATTTTTTAACCACATACTCAAATGCTTATGAAGAAGACAGCTCATGCGTTTGGTTGAATCTTGGAATGTAATTGCACCTCAGAATGCTTTTATGACGCAAGATTAATGTAAACAGCCCACTGCAAATGCCCCTGTAATTCGCCTCAACCTTTTTGAACTTTATAAATGATTATTTTATAGAAGGTTCAAGTGGTGTAAGGAATTGGAAGGAAGCAGAGTACGTCTGTTTCTAAAGCACGCAGTGCCTTCTGCTGTTGAAAACTAAGCTCAGAATCGTTTCGAGAGAGAATCGCAATACATACGGAAAATATCAGAATCGATCCAGAAACATTTCTCGATTCACGATGCATCGATGTATTGTCCCAGCCCTAATAATTATTAGAAGAAGGATATTTAAAAAATGTAATATATCCTTCTTACAATGGTGATTCTGTATTGATTCACGCAGATTACAAATTACATAAAAAGGGCTAGATGTTGCAATCCTAACTGATTCAGTCCAATACTTGCCTTGAGTGGGTTTTGAGGCATCATCTTAGTTGGAGGGTTTCGTTGGTGACCACTTAGTGATGTTTCCTCCTATATGACACATCTTCAGTTGTGCACCTTGTCTTCTTTGGGTGTTTCGGCCGTTTACCACAAGACACCCTCTGTTGAGACAGGCCCACCACAGGCTGATCAGACATGGGTGTGTGTCGCAAGGGGACTGAGTGGTCATTTGATTCCCCACGCCGTCTCCTTTCTTCTCCACCACAGCCAGTGACTGCTCCTTTCAGTGACTGTGGCAAGTTCTTTGATGGTCTTCCTCTGGGCCTGCCCTCTGATGCCCACTTCCTTCAGAAGCCTTGTAGTAGAATTGGCAACAAAGCCCCTGCAGGCTACTTCCACTGGGCACACCTTCATGCTCCAGCCCCTTTCCTCTGCCTCAGCTGTCAAGGTGGCATAGCGCATAGCGCTTTTTCCTTTCGTATGCTTCATCGATGGCATCTTCCTAAGGGACCGTTTGCTCAACAATGAAGACACGACGGCAGGAGATGGACCACAGCACTAGGTCTGGGCACAGGTTGGTCACAGCGATCGCTGATGGGAAAGTGAGTATCTGGTCTAAGTAGACTTGCATTTCCCAGTACCTGCTGCGTTTAATGGGCTAGAATCTGAGAGTAGGTGTTAGCCTGCTTCATTTTCCCTTCTTGGATGAAGGCTATTTGGCTTTCAGAGGATAGTCTGGGTATTTAGGATGGCATTGGTTGTGACTCTCTTATGCTCAAGTACCGAGGCTAGGCATCTCAACACTTGGTTGTGGCACCAGGTATGTCTTTCTTGGGTCAAAGAGATCATACAACCCACCGATGTGTCTGAGGGTTGCTGTGGCTGCACACAGAGGACACGCTGGGTCCTCTCCAAGCCAAAGGTGTAGATTTGCTGGAGAGGGCAGAATGTTGTATGTGGCTCTGACGATAAACTTGTCCTGTTGGATTTCATATTCCATAGTTCGCTCCAGGTGATTTTCCTTTTCTCTATGCCATCCCACCCACTGGCCTTGCTCAGTTTGGGCGACCACTCTGGCATGTCTGGCTGCTTCCTCCAGGCGTCGCACCTCCATCACCACCATTTAACGCTGCTCGGTTGGAGTAGCCTTTTCTCATGTGGGTGTTGTTATTCCTAACCCAGAGCCTCCTCTATCTTGTTGGACATGCCTCCCTATATCCCGATGTCTGAGGGTAGCCTTTGCGTCTGCTACTGCTGCACCCGGCTTCCATTTCCTCCCAGTTGCTAAGGTGGGAGCAGCGCTACACCAGATCATGTTTTTCATCTGTTTGAGGTTGCTGATTTTGTCCTGCCTGAGTTGTTCCACCTGTTTGGCGTCATTGAGGGCTGCGTTATACCACTGACCCAGGCTTTTGATGGGTTTCTCAAGGATGGTTGGTATTGGCTCCCCACTGATGCAGAACCTCTCATTGGCGAGCTGGCCTTTTAACGATGGAGATGCTATGGGACTTGTTGGGTTTGATCTTCAATTGTGCCAAGTGTAGTGAACAGCACATTCCAGGGCCCAGTTTATGGCCAGGCCCCTCTCTGTCCATAACAGCGGACAAAGGTTTGCTACATTTTGATTGGATCTTGGTAGACTAACACAAACAAACTGTCCAACGCCATCAGATAAAGATGTAAGGACAACATCCAGACACCTCTTAGAGGGCAAGAAGAAGACCTCTTGTACCAAGCCTGGGAAGGACAGGACTTCTCATCGGTCCACATGCAGTTTCTGCCCTTCACCCATCTAGAGACTACTTCCTAAGGTTGGCCAGAGACTGCCATAAAAATTCCTCGGGACCTCAGCAGCAATGGGTGAAACAGAGAGATCACAAAGATCCATCCAAATCCATTCAAAACTATGTTTGAAAACCTTAGAACTGATGCATACTACACATCCATTTCATACTTATTCACAGGAATAAGTATTCTCAGTGACAGCTATTTGTAGTGCAACATCTGACACAAATTCAGCTGTTAATGTACAATTGAATGAATGCATGACAGTTCAATCTTTTCCCATCATGTTTAGTCTCTATTTGTTTAGAATATTGCCAAAGGTATTCTGGTGGTGGTTTGGAAAGTGAGAAATGCATTGGTAAACTTTAAAGACACTGTAAAGACTTCCAACTTTGTGCTTTATGCAAATGAGTTCCACAGGAGAAAGAAGGGTGGGCCACACTGTGTGTGTGTCCCCTCTGATGCCAGCAGCCAATCACAGGGATAAAGGTGCCCTTTCAACAGACACTCCTTGTTCTGAGTCAGCCCTTCAAAGGCGAAAGACATAACAGATATACCATTCTGCGTCTCAGCTCTGTAAGGAGTGAGACATTAACAAACACTACGTTCAGAGTTTCCGTCCAGTGAGACAGTAACGACATTTGCAACAAGGTTAAGCTCAGGAGAGCAAACCTTGCTTCCAAGGTACCTTCGTCTGCGTGTTCCAGATTGTTAAGGACCTTCTGCACCTACGCCAGGGCCTCATCTGCGTGTTCCAGATTTTAGGACCCTTTGGTGCTCCAGGAGATCAGCATCCCACAGAGCTTCGTGTTCAAGACTGTTGAAACAGATTCTGGCTCCTCTCCCCACTGCATTGTCACCCAGCACAACCAGTGGAAGACGTCACCATCATCGGACTCAACCACGTGGAACGTAAATATCACTTAACCAAACCTCTTTCCAGAGACCTTGGCATTGTTGTATTTATCAGTATATAATTTCCTAATTCCCATTAGATGTAATATAGCTGATGTTAGTTAATAACAAATAATCTTTCGTTTATTTGTTTAGTGCATAATAAGGTTCTCCACCTTATTATTTTCAGAGAAACAGTTTATCTTTCCATAAGATAACGTAACTCTTCCATAGCCACACTCAACTTAATCACTTGTATTCTATGTATCTTATGCACTTTATTTTATTCCTTTTTCAATCATGGTATTCATTTAGTAGTTGTGTTAGTTATTCTTGTTTATCTTTTTGTTAATAAAATTTATTTTATTACACTTGTGTCTTCCTTGTGCTGATAATACAGAAGAGGTTCTACAAGTTAGCAATCTCACCAATCTTTCAGATAAATCAGCTGACCACTTTACATTAATTCTAAATGAATGAAAAGCCCCTGTTGAGAGTGTTCTCATACTGCCAAGGTAAAAGACCTTGACTGGTGCCCTGAATTAGGAAACGGGGGGTGGGGGGGAAGTGGTCATCTGATGTACTCATAACCACACCTTAAGAGACGTGTGATCCAAAAATCACAACGTCAGCAGTGACGTGAGTACCAATCCCTATTTTGCTTTGCGTCCTTGGATGGGCAAAAGTAAAATCACTACACAAGTTAATGTTATCCTGGAGTTTATCCAGCAGGCATTTGGTACATGGTTTTGTAGTTGTTCTAATCCTCATGTCATCCATATATGCCCTGATTGGGGGAAGACGCAACCCATTCTCCAGTCGTTCTCCTCCAACCACCCATCGTGATGCTTGAATAATCATCTCCATTGCCGTAGTGAATGCCAGGGGAGAAATTGTGAATTCTGCCATTCTGCTCTCTGGGACCTGGAAGAAGTTGAACGCCGTCCAGATTATCTTGTGTGGCGCTGATCCGAAGGCGTTGGCAAGGTCAAGGTCCTTCTTTACCTTTTTGGCGGTTTGTACCTGGTGCCAAATAATGCTTGCATGTTCCAAACATCCTGAGAAGCCACTTATCCCCACCTTCTGCACTGAGATGTCAACAAGGTTGTTTTTCAGCAGGCTGATGCTGACCTTGCCCGCTTTACCATGCTTTCAACTTCGCTCCATGTAGTGGGCCTTGTATTCATCTGGTACACTGGTGGTTGGATTGGGGGCATGTCAGTCGGGATGGTAGCAGGCACATGCCTCTGATTGTCGGAGTAAATGTTTTTCAAATGCTCTTTTACTTTTACTTTTAGGGTACCAGTCTTCTCTTTTATGAAAAGGCATTTGGCAAACTTGTATGGGTCTTTGTAAAAAGCAGCCCTTGCCCGATCCTTCTTCTTACGCTGCTTCCTCAATCACTCTGCTCTCTGCAACGTTGCCCTGTGCTGCCTGATGTCATTCTATAGTGCTTCGAGACCAACCTTTTCCACATCTGTGGCCTTCTTCCACTGCTTCCACCTAAGTTCATATCACTCTGCAAGTATGAATGGCACACTAATTCTTTATTTGATATATACTAATGTTTACATGCACTGTCATTTTTCATCAAATTGTGTAGAAATGTCTTGGATCAAATAATATCAACAAAAATGTGATTTTTTTTTTTTTTTTTTTTCACAGTCAGACAGTCCCTGAATGGGCAATGTTCTAACATCTTGGAAAACTCATTGATTTTATTGTGAGTGATGACAGCATCTGAAATGTTGATTGTTCCAAGATGGCGGACAAGTGAACGTGTCTGGAGTGGTCAAATGTGGCATCTACGTATACATATCTATGGTAGTATGCATCTCTATGAATCTCTGTCTTCAATATCTTCTAATAATGGTAGAGCTGCATGATTAATTGTTAAAAGATCATAATCTTGATTCAGACTCCCATGTGATCTCATTTCTAAATGACAGCAATTAACCTGTGTCTATTAAACCTTTGACAAAATCACACCAGAACATTAAAATCTGTGTTGGCACTGCTGCTGAGCCACTTTTTGCCACACCTGCCAATAGACGGTGACTTAAGAAAATTTACTGGCCATAATTTTTTTTTTTTTTTTTTAACCAGCCATGAAACATAAATTAATCCTTATTATAGTTACAAAAGCCAATTCAGTCCAGAGCAATGAGTGACTGTTCTTTGTCTTTTGTTGTTTGATTAACATTAAAAACACCAAGAGCAGCAGGAATATTAGGCTGCTGTCACTTTAAGAGGTAATGCATAGATCCAATATACTGTTACACTTATACTGTTACACATGTTTTATTTCTCAACTGTTTACATTCAGTTTAGACATAACTGACTAAGAATACTTGCCAAGATGAGCATTTTGTATGGAAGTAAATTAATGCCAAATGTTTTTGAAATAAAAAGCTTGTTGAATTGTACTAAAAAAAAATATGCATTACATTAACTGTGCTTGCATTTTGATGCATTGTATTTTTAGCGCTTGCATTTTTATGGGCTGAAATTCAACATGGTCATATATTTAAGCTGTGAATATTTTAATTCAAAATATTTCACACACATTTTCATTATTAAAAATTCAATAATTTATATTCACCTTTCAGATTTCACTTCCAAAATATTCATTCTGTTTAAAAATACAACCTATAAAATTCGACTAGCAATTTTCAGTCCATTTTATTTCGCTTTACAGATTCGCTTCCACAAATTCAGTGGTTCAAATTCGGCAGAAAATTCAACATTTCACATCCGGGAACTGCAGGAAAAGCAGTAGAGTGCCGATGCATGATCTCCATCTGCTGTTAGTCGGCCTCACCAGCAGGTGCCGCTAGCGGCTGTTTACGAAGACCAAAGCAACCATTAGAAACAGGTCATTCATTCAATAAAACGGATTTGCAGAAATAGAGCAAGCAGTAAGGGTATGTGTGACGTATAGTAGGCTAAATGATAGTTCATAAGTGGTCAGTTGGTTAGTGAAAGCTGAACATGTGACGTTCTGATGACGGTTGATAAAGTGGAGGACTTCACAAATGCCAACATGCCCACGGTACACATACCTTTCAAAAGAGACCAAAACCATGCATATACTCCAAATGGTTCAAGAATAGCATGCAGTTTACTTTACAGGAATGCTAAGGGGTTAAAATGTGATTAAAATAAAACAAAATATTAGTTGGTTATTAATCTATTTAAAAAAAAAAAAAAAAAAAAAAAAATATATATATATATATATTTAAGATTGATTAATATAAATAAAAATATTAAAATCAAATAAACACACACACACACACACACATAGATTTATAACATAAATTTTTCAGTGTATAAATTGGGTGTTTATAAAGGATAGATGCCTTTTAAATTTGATCATATATGTGGTCCGTGGCATCTAAAAGGTTAAAAACCCCTGGGTTAAATCAAAGAACATTATTTGACTTGAATTCAATTTTGGATATTTTAAAAACGGTGCCGTAATAAGCCACTGTGTGGTTGTCAAAAACAGTCCAGATTTTCTTCAAGCCAAGCTTATAATAACAGCCATATAATCCAAGAACAACATGGTGAGTCCATAACACAAAGAAGAGTACATTTAAACCAAACTGTAATATGTACCACAGAACAAAAGGAGTATTTAACTGGTCTTTAATTACTGAAAAATGTAGAACAGATGTGCTGTGACTGAAGCAATGAATCTTTAGAAAGTCTGATGAGAGGCCCTCTGCTGACTGATACAGGTATTAAGAGATTTTCATTTTATTTTTGTTGTATTTTCATACACCATAAACAAGTACATTTGCAACATCTTGCACATTCCATCCATTTATATTTGACCACATAAATGGCTCTTCCACAGTATGGATATAAATCTGATCTGCTGTTCCCTTTATATTTGCAAATATAAATATGATCTATTGAGATCAGAGAGATAGCTTCAGTTTGCTCTGTCTCTGCAAATTGCTGTCAGATCCAGACCAGCAGAAGAACAAGATCATGACTGGACCCTTTTAATGTGTGCTGTAAGTATACAGCGGTCTCTTCTTAGACCATAAACCGAGACCCAGACCAAGACTCTACTGTAGGTAATGAGACCCTGAGGCAGGTGAAGGCCAGGTTAATGTAGTTTTGAGAGTTCTCAAGATGTGACCCTTGGTTAGCACTCTGGCTCTGTCATATGATTATTTTAAGAGCCTCACCAGCAGGATCTGCAGACAGGACTGTGTAGGGGGAACCGAGGGGTCAGAGTTTGACTGGTTAGCATGGCTCAGTTTGCACCTGCTAGTAGATGTCATAACTGCACCATCTGGCTACAAAAACATCTTTTTCCATTGACAGCCATATAAAGTAGCTATGTATTCTGGTGGAATAAAATTTTGTGCATGCTATAAATTGCAAATGTTACATTGTATGTTGTATATTATTCTGTCCAATATATTTTTCAGAAATATGCTAAATATGTAGTGTAAACAGCACGGCTTAAGGAAATATGTTTATATATTTTGCTGAAACCTTCAAATGGCAAAATATATTACAAAAGGTACATTTAAGGGGCAATGAAATACATTTTCAGTCTTAAAGTATGTTTAAAATTTATATTTGGACAATATACTGTTGAAAAGCTTGTGGACGGTAAGATTTTTAATGTTTTTGATAGAATACAGTAATATAAAAACAAATAATATTGTGAAATATTAAAATTGGTAAATAAATATTAAATAAATTATTAAAAAATATAAAAATTTGAAATAAATGTTGAACTGTAATTTATTCCTGTTATGACAAAGCTGAATTTTCAGCATCATTACTCTAGTCTTCAGTGTTGCATGATCCTTCAGAAAGCACTTTTTTCAGAAATTGAAAAGAAAGTTAGCATTTACTTGAAACAGAAATATTACAGTAACATTATAAATGTCTTTACTGTCAATTTTGAACAATTTAATGCAACCTTGCTGAATAATAATAAAAAAATCTTACTGACCCCAAAAGTTTGAATGGTTGTGTAAACTGAAAATATCTAAAAATGGCCAAACAATATTAGGAAATAGAACTAAAACATATTAAAAATGTATCTATGTAAATATAGTTAAAACATTTTATTAGCCATATGTTTTTAGCCATTTCTTGTATATTTTAAAATATATTTAACAAATATATATGGAAATATATTTTTTTTGCAATATGTGCTGCACCAACTGAACAACTTCCACTGGAATGAATGGTAACACTAATGAAAAGCTGTCCCTGGAATCATAGACTTATTTGATGTTAAAACCAGGAACATTTTCCAGAGCTGTGTGGCTTTAGTATGGAAGGTTGTTTACAACACAGAATAAAAATTAAAAAGGTATTTACGACCTTTTTGTCTCACAAATCTGACTTTATGTTCCTCGCAGTTGTGAGTTTATATCTCACAATTCTGAATAATGAAAAGTCAGAATTGCGAGGAAAAAGTCGCAGTTACCATTTTTAGTTTTTATTCCGTGGCGAAAACAAGCTTTCATAGTTTAGTGACGGTCTCGTCTACAGTTACGTGCTTTGTGTTTCTGTGTTGTGTTCGTGACTCTGTAAGCCTGTGCTAAATGTCACAGTAGGAATTGATCCTGACTTGTGTTATCCTCACTGTAATTGCTTGAATGCCACAATTAAAGCACTCTGGTTCCATGATAATTGTTTAATTGATTACGATCAATAACGGAATGGTCCTTTTCAATTAAAAGTCCAGAGCCGATGCGCTCTGATGACATGATGACTGTGTGCACTGTTTTCACACATCATGATGGTATCATACGGCTGGGACTTGCTTCGCAGGGAAGAAATGCTTTGGAGGCCAGTATCTTTGCAGGCAGTGTCTACACAGGTTACACACACACACACACACACACACACACACACACACACACACACACACACACACACACACACACAGTCTCTTCGGTGAACTGTCATGTGTGACTGCTGATAGAGCAGGAAGGTGTTAGTCAGGCAGGCAGTTTGTCTTCCTCTAGAGTTTCACGAAAATAAAAGCAACCAGCACTGCAGCTGTTCTTGCTATTCCTTCTGAATACTGATGTTCACATTCCTCTTGAAGTGAAATGTTATTATGTGTGTGCTTGTAAATGTTTCAGTCATATGTCTATTGTCTAACCGTTCAAAAGTTTGGACTCAGTACGTTTTTTTTAAAAAATGTTTTTGAAGAACAAAAATGGTAACACTTTACATAAAGGTCTTATTTGAACTAACGATGAGCAATACATTTGTTACAGTATTTATTAATGTTAGTTAAAAACCCAGCTGTTCATTGTTTGTTTATGTTAGTTAACAGTGAAATAACCAATGTTAACAAATACAACTCTTGATTTTAATAATGTATTAGTAAATGTTGAAATTAACATTAAATAAGATTAATAAATGCTGTAGAAGTATTGATCATTCTTAGTTCATGTTAACTAATGTTAACTAATGAATGTTAATGTAAAGTTAAAAAAACATTAAAAAATATTCACCATCATTAAAAAAAAGAAATACTAAAAACAGCAATATTGTGAAATATTATTACAATTTAAAATAGCTGTTTTCTATTTTAATATATTTTAAAATGTAATTTATTCCTGTGATCAAAGCTGAATTTTCAGCATCATTACTCCAGTCTTCAGTGTCACATATGTGGATTTGCTGCTCAATGTTAAAAATAATTGTGCTGTATATTGTTTTTGTGAAAACTGTGATACATTTTTTGGTGGAACATGTTTCTCTGAATAAAATGTTTGAAAGAACAGCATTAATTTTACTTTTGATCAATGTAATGCATCATTGCTGAATAATAATTAATTTCAATAGAAATCTTACTGAGCCCAAACTTTTAAATGGTAATGTATGATATTTGTATCTTTTCCCAAATTTTCCAGTTATTTATATATATATATATATATATATATATATGCACCTCTGGTGGTAGGTCATGTTCTGAACACTAGGTGGAGCTGTGGATGAAGCCACAGTTCATTCCTATACACTCAATTTATATATGCAATTATAATGCCTTCAACCTTTAACTGTACTTTTTTATTTCTCCTTAATATTTTAACAATTAAAATGAATAAATGCATATTTTGCTGATTGAATATATCTTTGTAGCTGAAGAATCTTTCACCACACATAGGCTAATGCATACTCCCATGTATGTGCATGCACATAAATCTTTCTGTTTCCATCTGTGCATCTCCATATTCATAGAGCTACATGCTGAGTGAGTGTGTAAGTCTTTGAGAGAGACACTTGTTGTATGGATCGTATGAATCATGCTGAGTGTTTGGGATTAGCACTTCAAAAGGATTATTAATATATCAAAGCCAAGATGGTATTGCGTCAAAGGCTCAAAGCCAACGAGAATAATCAACTTCACACATATACAAAGCAACATATATCTCATCGTCAAAAAATACAATATCACAACCCACGCAAACATGTTTAGACATGCATTCACACGCCCACACACATAACCTGCTGATATTTTCAAACTACAAAACTGAGACACAAACACAACCATACATACTGACAAGTCTAGACTGTCGGTATGTATGGTTTTACTTTATTGTTTTATAGATATACGTGTGTGTGTGTGTGTGTGTATATATAATATATGTATATACAGTATCTCACAAAAGTGAGTATACCCCTCACATTTCAGCAACCATTTTAGTATATCTTCTCAAGGGACAATACTATAGAAATGAAAATTGTACTTTAGAGTAGACAATGTGCAGCTTGTATAGCAGTACAGATTTACTGTCCTCTAAAAATAACTCAACATACAGTCATTATTGTCTAAATAGCTGGCAACAAAAGTGAGTACACCCTAAGTGAACATGTCAAAACTGTGACCAAAGTGTCAATATTTTGTGTGAGCACCACTGTTACTGCCTTAATCCTCCTGGGCATGGAATTCACCAGAGCTGCACAAGTTGTTGCTGGGATCCCCTTCCAGTCCTCCATAATGACATCACGGAGCTGCTGGATGTTAGACACATGGCGCTTCTCCACCTTCTGCTTGAGGATGCCCCACAGGTGCTCAATAGGGTTCAGGTCTGGAGACATACTTGGCCACTCCATCACCTTCACCTTCAGCTTCCTCAGCAAGGCAGTTGTCATCTTGGCGGTGTGTTTGGGGTCGTTATCATATTGGAAAACTGCCGTTCGGCCCAGTTTCTGAAGGGATGGCATCATGTCATCATTCTGGCATCATTGTGCTTCAGAATGTCACAGTACATGTTGGAATCCATGTTTCCCTCAATGAAGTGCAGTTCCCCAGTACCAGCAGCACTCATGCAGCCCCAGACCATGATGCTACCACCACCATGCTTGACTGTAGGCAAGGCACAATTTTCTTCGTACTCCTCACCAGGGCGTCGCCACACATGCTGGACACCATCTGAGCCAAACAAGTTTATCTTAGTCTCATCAGACCACAGGACATGGTTCCAGTAATTCACTTATAATGCACTTATAATGTTAGTATGCTTTTTACATCAAAAATTGTCATAATTTAGAAATAAAAGCATTTTTCCTACCCTGATTTTAGCCCTTTTATTTGAACGCTCTGTTTTAAGGGGCGTGTCTGCTGTGAGGCTTCAGTGTAAACGCCCACTGCTGTGATTGGCTAACATCTTTCCATTTGAAATAGCCAAGTATTACTCTCTCTTTTAGCATGTTTTTACTATTACAGGTTAACTAATCATGAAAAGTGCTGCATTACATTTAGATCTATGGCATTTAGATCGTGGCATGAAAGGTTGCAGTGATGAAGATTGTAGTCGATCACAGACATGTTGTTGAGCGCATGAAAGCAGTGATCTTGTCATTGCAACTCAATTTCTGCACACTAACGAATGCTTTCATCATAACTAACAGTGCAAATGTGATATAACTAAGAGATTCATTGCATAAAACGGTAGTTTTGGCGCGTGTCCAGAACTCAGTCACTGATAAACTCGCACTGTTTGATTGACAGCTCCAGCGATTGCAAAGGGAGCGTTCTTTAATCACTCTCTTTATATAATTTAAATAATAGATTATTTTCATCCTACTAAGAGAAACAACGTGAAGTTGACCGTTTAGTCACTGGTTTGATTAACTGACACATAGACAAAGAACATCTGACTGTACATGAATCATTACATATCAGATCAGGAATTAGAACAGTAGGAGTAACTCAGTTACTTACATGTTGTTGTGTTACTGTCTGTTTGCAAAGCCTACGCCGAAATGCGATTGATTTACCAAAGAATCCACAGTGAAATACTGAATAGAAATAAATAAATCTCAACTGAGACATTCACATTGTTGAAAATAAATAACCATATTCCTAGCATAACGATCCTTTGAAAGGTAATGTTATTTTTGTCCTGTTGTATCGCTCTTCTCTCCTCCTCATCTCACTAACACGCCAGTGGGCGGGGCTAACATTGCAGTGATGAAGTAGGCATTGATTTCTTTTGCGGAGGCAGGGTTTCACCAGATAAGCACATTCCAGGATCAGTCGTTCGATGGGCCTGGTGTCAATAAAAGCTTTTATTGGACTAACAAGGAAGTTTTTAGTTCTGAAACTTACAGGATATTCTTATAGGCCACGTTCACACAGCAGCAGAATACGGTTGTCAGTCCTGTATTTGAGTCCTTAATACAGTTACGTTCACACACAGTACGGTTATTTACGGGAGTGACAACCGCATTCTATAACTGAACTCACACCCGTAAATTTTCAGGACTCATAACCGCATTCTCGGAATATTCGCGCTGTGTGAATGGAACCGTACTGGACAACTAGTTGTCTGTCACGTCATACAGCACGAGAGAGCCGCTCTTCTAAGGTGTTTTGTGTGTGGTTTCGCTTTCTGTAACTTATTGCGACAGAAATGTGAGCTGTGGGTCATCTGAAGGTGTTAGATCCAGTCACTGTTCTCCACCGGAGCGGCTCCCGTCAATTTTGTGTTTCTTTTCCAAATTCAAATGCTGTGTCATGCGCGTGTTTACATGCTGCTGTTGGTTAATAAAGTTTTGATGGATGAACTCATGGTTTAATTAGTCTCGTCATGTCAAAAATGATAATACTTTTCAGTTTTATGGACGTCGCCATCTTTAATATTACGTTGGTCACTGTCGTTATGGTCACTAGTAAGAGAATACGGGCTTGACACTCGTTGCACGTTCATACAGACAGTGTTCCAGACACTACTGTAAGTTGCTGTGTGAACAAGACATTTCAAGACTCACACCTGTAAGTAAATGCGGTTGTCAATCCCAAAAACTGACAGTGTGAACGTGGCTATAGTATGATGACCTCTTATATATCAAAAGCTCAAGGTGATTTCTCATTTCATGACCCTTTTAAAATAGAAATCGTATGTAACATTATAAATGTCTTTACTGTCACTTTTAAACAATTTAATGCTTCCTGGCTGAATAAAAGTATTCATTTCTTTCAAAATAAATCTTACTGACCCCAAAACTTTTGTGATGAAACAGTAATGTATAATTAACTGTATTATTTGCAAAATATGATACTTTTTGATATAACTGGACAACATGGAACATACATACTGCATGTTTTAAATGTTAGTATTTGTACATTTAAAAAAAAATATAAAAGTCTTTGCACACTATATATACTGCCTAGGAAGTGTACTGCAGCAGGATGTGTGCAATGTTAGGCAGGTGGACTGGAAACAGTTAATTTTTTTATTTATTAGTATATGCAGTCCAATAAATGCAACTGCTTTAGAAATACTCACCTGGGTTGTAGAACAGCGCATACCTTGATTTGCTCACACAAACAATGTGTGAGCAAGAAAAAACACAGTCAGAGAGTTTTCCCTAATGCGCACACACAAACACGCACATGCATCTCAGCGGACGGTGTTGCATTCGGGCATTACAAAATGCTCACACAGAGTCTGTTCCACACCTTCACTGATTCAAACTGCCATCTGGACCCATCTGGAGGATTTGGCCACCAGAAACGCACACAAACACACCGCATCTCTGAAACACACAGCCTACGTGTTCATGCATGCATGCAAAAACAAACATGCATGCGCACACGAACCGTTTAGCAAAGCAGCACAGCTCAGTTACTGATATAAAGAGTGTTGGCTCTATAGGGCTTGCATATGTGGAAGTGTGTCACATTTCCTTTAATGTACATGTGAACACGCACAAGTTGGAAAGCTGCCCAGATCACTCCGAGGACAAACAGAACATCAGTTCAGTCTTCCAATACGTTCCCAAACGTGGCAGTCGGCCAGCAGGCACACGCATACACATGGAGATAGTGAATAGGGCAAAGAGAGAGCTGGAAAGGAGAGGTTATTCATTACAGGTGTGATTCTTGATAAAGCATCTGCTGGTACAGTACGATACTAATGATGTGTGGTTGTTTACTCAGACATACTTTAGGGTGTGTTCATACTTGGCAGATTTAGTTTGATTAAAATGAACTCCGGTGCGATAACTCTGTTATCGCCGTTCATTTGAATAAGTCTGAACGCTGCCATCCGAACCTTGGCGCGCATCAGATAAGCAGACCGATATCCACCTTTTCTTTTTGCTTCCAAATGAACTCTGGTGTGGATCGACTGAAATATGAATGCAACACAGACCAAAGACATCTAAACAAATTAAAAAAAACAGGATGTGATTTCAAAAGATGCAACCCTAAAAAGGACAGAAAGCTCAAGCACACCTGTTTTTTCTGATCATAGTCACGATTAGAGTTGTCAAAAGTACTGGCCTCTGTACCTAGTCGGTACTGAAATTTAAAAAATGTGGCGCTTTGAGCGTTGTTGAGCGGATTCGTAAACACCTCTGATTGGCCATTGTGTTCACGTGCTCATTGGATATGTCTGTGATTGGCTTCAATCATCAACACTTCAAAAACATTGTAAACAGTCATCAATGACGCTCTTCATCGAGTGCTTACACAAATACACATGGGAGCGTTTGAAAGCAGGCGTCTATCGCGGACCAGCTCCAGATTCCACTTCCGTGTGCTTTCAAATGCTCCCGCGCGTTGATCATTGTAGCCAATCACAGACATATCTGATAAGTGCGTGAACACAATGGCCAATCAGAGGTGTTTATGAATCCACTCAACAGCGCTCAAAGCGTCGCATTTTTTAAAATTCCAGTACCGATTGATACCGAAATTGGTACTTTTGACAACTCTAGTCACGATGTTGTACAGTTCGGTACACGCATCAGAACCGCTGTTTTTTCTTTGTTTGTGTGTGATGGAGGAATTCCTGCCACTGTTTTGACTCCTTTACACATTTTGTGAGTTCCCAGCTAGTAAAAATATCATGATATACACACGCATAACACAAATGCATTTAGTCCATGCACACAACATTATTTTGGATGTTCGGTAAGTTTCGGTGCAAAATATATATCATTAAATCTGTTTTGTGTTTTGTATCTTTAAGTTCACTGTTAAAAATGACAGTAGCTATGTTTTCATCCACCTATTTTTATGCGCATTTTGGGATATCGCATAAAAAAACTCTTGAGTCGGATACATGTTTTATGTGATACGAAAACGCGCATAAACTCTGATGGAAACACTTTTAGTGAATAAATCCCTTGATGCGCATCAAAAAAGTCATGTGACTTTGCAACTACGTAATTAATGTTTCGATATAATTCCCTCCCAGAAGCGCCTCACAATTGTGTTCACAAACACCAGGCATCTAAATGCAAGATAACATGACAACGTCTATTGTGTTTCATCTGCGCGCTCTGAGGCACAAATTATTTTTTATATATGAAAATTATTATATACAGTGGCTTCTACTGCAACAGCTTCCATTTTTCTTACACCATGTCTACACCGGACGTGACTGTTGTCGCTCGCGTTGCAACAGCTAAAGGCTGTCTACACTGGACGCGACAAAGCAGCCGTTGCAAAGCGTTTGTCCTTTGTGTCAGTACGTCATAAATAGAATGAGGCATCGGTTTGCTGTCGGAGTTTTGTCGCTCGCGTCGCACCGCATCCAGTGTAGACAACATCACTGATTAAAACGGGTTCTGTTGTCTTTTGTCGCGTCACATCGCGAGGCATCGCGGTGTAGACATGGTGTAAGTGATATTTAGAGCCAGTTTATGAGGAAGTAACGATTTTGTTCTCTGAAACGCTACTTTATTCGCAAATGTTTTATGCGATATTCCAAATTTGCGCACAAGATAAATTTGCAACTTTGAATGGAAACAGCTAGTGTGAACGTTAAGTGAACCCCAACTAAATGTGGACGCCCTAAGATACAAAATTGTCCTGGGAAGTTAGTGAAATCTGACAAAACCTCTGTTATACCGGAAATATTTAAAGTAAATATTGTTTTATGTATTCGTGTACGTGAGTGTATTCATGAGCTCTACTCATCCATGTACACCTGCTCTACTGATGCACTGCGACACAGGGATTTATTTGAGTTGTTATACTGGAGAATTGACACCATCGATAACTCTTGACTCAAGTGAAACCTGTGTGTGTGTTTCTCCCATCATCAGTGCTACTAAATGCATAAACGCACACAATGCTTATCTGTAGCTATGTTTCCATTCACTCATTTGTATGCAAATTTTGTGGTATAGCAACCAAACACACTGGATGGAAACACCAAGATGCACATAAATGGCTATTTTTTTAATCCGATTAGATGATAAGATGCAGATAAACTATGATGGAAACACAATTACAGAATAAATCCCTCGATGCGCAACAAAACTTACGTGACTTTGACTCAACAGAGGTTGTGATCGGATAACTGGACTAACCAGCGTAACACAGCATCTTAAAGGGATAGTTCACCCAAAAATGAAAAATATTCCATGATTTACCCACCCTCAAGCCATCCTAGGTGTATATGACTATCTTCGTTCAGACGAACACAATCGGAGTTATATTTAAAAATATTCTTAGTCCTCCAAGGTTTATAATGGTTGTGAATGGCTGCCCACATTTTGAAGAATGTGTGAACATTCTACACAATGATATGACGTACTACGCGTTATAGTGTAGGACATAGCGTAGTACGTCATGGCGTAGTGTAGAACATCATGGCATTTTATACTTTGTTGCGGAAGTTAATGCTTTTTGGACGTACGTTGAATGCGTATGACTGTCCTGCCAGAAGCTCGTTATTTTACTTTATAAAGTTTTAAATAAAGATATTTGTATTACACAAACGCATCGATTCACTTCAGAAGGCCTTTATTAACCCCCTGGAGTCGTATGGATTCATTTTTTTTATGGATGGATGCATTTTTTTTTGTCTTCAAAATTTTACCAGCCATTCACAACCCATTATAAACCTCGGAGGACTAAGGATATTTTTAAATATATCTCTGATTGTGTTCGTCTGAAAGAAGATAGTCATATACACCGAGGATGGCTTGAGGGTGAGTAAATAATGGGATCATTTTCATTTTGGGTGAACTATCCCTTTAAATGTTGGTTTGGTCATTCTGAAGTGCCTAAGCCAAAGTCTGTCATTAAAATTGTTGGGTATAACAGTCTCACAGAACTGTCTCACACAATTGAGTTCTCAAACATCAAGCATCCGATAACATGACAGCGTTTATTGTGTTTCATCTGCATGCTCTGAGGCACAAGTAATTTGATGTACAAAAAAATGGCTTCCATTTTTATTACAGACATTTTGCACCACTTTCCCAGATAGTGATGAATTTGGTCTCTTGAACACATGGAATGGAAACTGCGCTTTATTCACAAATGCTTTATGCGATATTTCAATTTTGCGCATAAGTTAAAATCGCAACTTTGGATGGAAACATAGCTTGTGAAATATGAGAGGTAGTAGTACTCTTACTGGGATACTTTGTGTGTGTGTGTGTGTGTGTGTGTGTGTGTGTGTGTGTGTGTGTGTGTGTGTTTGTGTGTGTGTGTAGATATCAGTTTGAGTTGAAGGACATGTACAGAAAGACACAATCAACCTTTCCCTGTCTTTCCATCACACATACAGCAGACAGGTTTATGTGGGGCAGGTTTGTGTCATCTCAGCGCTGACTGATGAGGTCAGATACCTGAGTACAGATGAGAGAGAGGACACACACACACACACACACAGTCTCACACAGACACACAGACACATCAGCAGGACACTAGAGGGCGTGTGAACCCTCGTTTATTCTTTTTTAAAATCAAGTTGTCTTAATATAAAATATTGTATTGTCTGCTGCAAAGATATTGGCTTTTGAAAGTTTACTGTGAAGCATTTTTCGGTTTCATGAAATTATTTTTGAGCAAATTAGTAATGCAATTAACTGATTGCCAGGCTGCCAGCCTTTAGAAATAACATTTTCACTCTGGAACAATTGAATGGGATTTTTCACAGTTTTCTAATACATTCTGCAAAACAATCAATTCATTTTTGTTTTTCATTTCTTGAACCACTTCTAATCCCTGACTATAATAATAGACTGACCTGGAAACTCATTGAAGTAATGGCACAGCCGTCTCTGTGACCAGCTGTACAGAAAAACTCTGTGACGATGTTATTGGAAAATGTGTGCAGTCTGTCTGTTCATCTGAAAGTAATATGTATGGATTATTTCACTGGCATATCAGAAAAAGAAATGGAATATACAGTTGTCCTAGTGAATAACTGGGTGGATAAATAAACTTGTCATTATACCATATTTTCAGTTGTTGACAACAGTAAAATTGACAATTCTCAGTACTGAATCTAATACAGCAAAACCAAATATCCATACTCACTGAAATTTGTGTGGTCTAGTAAATCCAGCATAAAAGATTTTTAAAAAAATATATTTTCAGTAAGTTAGTTCAAGCATAAACTTGAAAATATTAAGCATATATTGTACAATTGTACTCAGTTCAAGCATGTAGAAATGAAAGTCTGAAACTTTTAAGTAAATTTAGGATTATATCTATAGTGAATTCTCAGTTATTGTTTCTAAAGTAGAAACCTTGTACAACTTTGAGTATTTTTTAATAGTGTAAAATTAATTAAAATCTACGTTAACATTGCAATGCAGGCATTTCCATCATGCACCGGGGTATAAACAATTAAAAAGGTTGCATTTTTTTTTTACAGTTACCATTGATTATCATTTAAAAATGCCTGTAAAAATGTCTTTAAACTGATCTTGAGAACTTGGGCGAATTTGGTGATTTAGTTCTTACTCAAAGGCGCTTAGAGTAGCAGCCCGGTAGCTTGTAAACATGTCTGGTCAAATCCTGCGTTTTGCCAGCCAACCAGATTAGAGCTTGCCAGGCTGAGAAAGTGCCCATTTTGTGTGCAATATGCATCAGGCAGTTTATGAATGCACTGCCATCTGAGGCTGAGACTAAAGCGTGTTGGACAGAATGCGCTCTCCCTCACTAGATGTGCTGCATTCATTTAGAATGAAAATGACAGTGTGTGTGTGTGTGTGTGTGTGTGTGTGCTGTAAATGTTTGACCTTGGATTGCAAAATATCAAGTCCTTATCTGGATTCTAGGTAAAAAGTTTGTGCTAAAATGAGACAGTTTCTCAACACAAGATATTAAGAACAGTTTGTTTTGCTTTTAAAAAATTTGCACCAGACATTAGACATTTAATCTTTTCGATTAATTTCATATTAGCCAACTGCTCTGAAAGTCTTCTGCAGTAATTTAGTGCTCTATGGGATCTGTGCCTAAAGAGAATGTCAATTTAATTGCAATTTGAATAAAAAGTTCTTTCTCACTAATCGTTCATTATTTGCACTCCCATTTCTCTCGGTTAAGGGACCTTTTGTTACTTGAATAGATTTCTGCTGTTCTTAAATACAGTTCCATCATATAGCTATTAAGGATTTCCAGACACACTTTCTGAACACTGAAAAATTTTAGTAAAATCTCTAAACATTCTTATATCAAGACACATTTACTTGAAAAGCAAAACAAAAATTACCTAAATAATTAAGTGACTATGCTTAAAACAAGAACAAATATCTGCCAGTGGGGTCAGAAATATGAACTTTTTCCTCTGAATTAAGTTTATTTTTCTGACCTCATTATTGGTAGATATTTGTTATCTTGTTTTAAGCATAGGCTCACTTAATTTTGATATTTTTCAAGATATTTTACTAGAAAAGGTTTTCATGCTTGAAGGTTCAAAAAGCCACTTATTTTTCACATATTTGACATTGCAGCACCTCTCTTCCCAGTCTGTCAGTAACACTCTGTTTAGTTCCTGTCTCTTTTAAAGTCCCCCTGAAATCAAAATTTAAGTTCTTTAGCTTTTAGTATGAATATGTTAGCCTTAATGTTATGAATAAGCTGGTGTGTTCCAAAACAATGACAAAATTCGCATTTAGGAGATATAAGCGTTCAAATCTTACAGTCTCTGACTTCCGCTAAAATGGATCACGGATTTTCATGACATCACATCACACTTTCTCTCAAATCTTCGGTCCAGTCAAATGCTCTCTAGAATCTGAAGTCCCGCCTCCTCATACACTCTTACAGACGCTGAAGCCTCGGCTGAAATCGGTCATTTGCTCACACATTTACTAGTTTCTACATGGTGAATGGCACATAGTGCACTATATAGGTAACGATTCAGACAGTGTAAACATGCTTTCCTTTGACGCGAATGAAGTCCGTTTTCGCGTTAGTGTCACATGAACCGCCACAACGCGAGCAGTCTGCTCCGGTCCAGAGACACGAGAGCACAGAGCGGATCATATGCGCGAGTCGGCACAGACTACAAAAGGTATCGGACCCATTTGAATTCTGCATAGAAAGCTGTATATAAGCGATGTGAAGGACATTATGAGGAGAAACAGTTAGAGATTAGAAGGTAACAGGTTTTACTGTCTAATGGCTCTGGCGAGCTGTAACATAAACAAAACGCTATTGGCTATTTTAAAAAAGGGGCGGGGCTGTTCGATATTTTGCCCTGTCTTCCTGTTTCAGTTCAAATTACGTCAACACATTGAATAATGCTGCGCGTTCCAACACTCTTCAGTGGGCCTTTAAGTCCCTCCTTTTGAAAAGAGCAATGTGCTCTGATTGGTCGGTTGGACCAGCGCGTTGTGATTCGTCAGTTGCTTTGAGCGCGTTTCGAAAATATCGTGCCCCTTACCATAGGGACGAGTTTCAGTTTCTCTGGTGTAAACATTAACAATGGGGTTTGCCTTATCAGTTCAAACCAGATTAGTCAGATTATGAAAATGCTGAAGAACAAGCAGATCGACCAAAATCACCTTTGCACGCACGACTTGAACAGGACGTTAACCACTTTTTCTTAAGTTTGTCCACCTTAGGAAGGTCAAAAAGGAGGTTTAAATTTCGGAGTGGAAAAAACAGCATCTCTTGGACATACGAACAACACACTACTAACTCAACTCAACCAGGCCTCAGCCCTTTTATTTTGCAAATGCCTTGGGTTGGAATTATTTAAATGAGGAATACTGTGTTTGTTCTCGAAAGAAAACTCAAGACTACTATGGAGGCGTTTCAGGGAGTTCAGAAACAGTGCGCACTGATATAGAGAATAACTCCCTTTGGAGTGACTTTGTGCTTTGTAATTTTGCAGACCTTTTTCATGCTCAAACAACAACATTACACAATGAAGAAATGTTAAAAAGGTCCTCTTTAATATCTTAAGTAATTTTGAATCTCAAGTAAATGTGTCTTGGCTTAAGAATGTTTTGATATGTACTGGAAAACAAGAAAAAAAAAAAAAGAAATTAAATAAGAAAATCACTTTTGCTGTGGTTTTATAACAGTCTTACTGCTGATTGTTTTACAGTGAAGTGCAACAACCATCTGTTCTGCTTAAAGTGGTTAAAACGGAGTCTGACACTGCAAATGACTGCAGTCTCATAGCAGAAATCGAAGGTGAGGGTGTTTCTGCACCCTTGCACACTCTATGAAGTTCACATGTGTACCTGCAGTTAGTGATCGACAGGGTGCCAAGGCAGTGTGCTGCGTGGGATCGGACGTGACTGAACATCTGACTAATTTCAGCACACATTGCACACACACACTTGCCCTGCTGATAAATCGTTTTCTTGTGCTGATGATGGACTGCTGGATTGCTCACCATCTCCCCTCTTAACTCACACAGCAGATTACCTCATTGAACACCTCTGTCTCAGTCTGTTCATCCACCCTCGTTTACGTGCTCTTCTTACGTTTTTCTGATCCGTCAATGCATGTGTCTGGCTGAATGCGTAACCTCTGCTGCTTAAAATTCAAATGTGTGTGTTTGTGCTTATGTGAAAGTGATTTGGTTTGTATAGGGATGTGAAAACTCGATATGCTCGATGTTGCACTATTCTACAAAACTACAGGAGGTAAAACAGGGAAAAAATTTTAAATATGAGTGTGTTTTGTCTACACTGGCAGATTCATTTTTATTTATTTTAGGTATAAACGTAAAAAAACAATTGGAAAAATTCAAGACAAAAACTATAAAAAAGGCTTAATGTCTTATGCATTGTTGCTTCTTATAAGATGGACAAAATGACAAAAACATCTACTCTTAGAAGAAAAGGTTCTAAATAGAACCTTAAAGGATTCTGTCAGGCATTTCATACATCAGTATTTTTTTCTTACACCGTGTCTACACCAGACGCGACTTTTTTCGTATCGCGCCGCGCCGCAAAAGCTAAAAGCTGTCTACACTGGACGCAACAAACCGACCATTGTAAAGCACTTGGACTACGTCAGAAATAGAACGGGGAATTCGTTTACTGTCGGGCAATTGTCGCGTCGCGCCACGCTGAATCCAATGTAGACAATAACACTGATTATAGTGGGTTCTATTGTCTATTGACGCGTTGCGTCGCACCGCTTGTGTCCGGTGTAGACACGGTGTTAGTGTGAAGAACATTTTAATAATCTAAAAGAACCTTTTTCTGCTATAAAGAACCTTTTGTGCAATGGAAAGTTTCCATGGATGTTAAAGGTTCTTCATGGACCTGTAGATGCCAATAAAGAACTTTGTGTAGAGTGTAGAACCTTTTAGGCGTTTCCATCATGGGATCATTTTATGGATTTTATGGATATCAGAAGGCCAAGTCCTGACTGTGGACGAGAGGAGCTGGGGATTAAGAAGGGTAATTAGCTCCTGAGAAACGCTATAGAGTTGCTGATAATACCGAATGGACCTTATATATAGGGATGCTGTGATAGGCATTGTATTCTTATAGGTAGACGTGGATCAGCTGAGAGTCAGCTGATACGAGCTTGACTGACGTGACCTGCCAGAACTAACGCTACGCTTGATTTCTCTTTACATAGGATCTTTTGGCATAAAGCGTTCTTTATAATTGAGTCAAAAACCCTAGGGTTCGAACCACATTGAACCTTTTTTGTCTAAGGGGCCATTCAGACAGAACGTGTTTTTTCCATTCCACTGTGCTAATTTTCTATTGTTTTTCAATGTAAACATGCGCTAGATGGACGTGTTTGACATATGCAGACAAAACAAAATTAATACCTGCGGCTCCTAGTCTTGCGTAGCCAGACCTTCAGACTGACGGCAGAAGGTCTGGACTCTGTTGCAGCTTTCATTGGCCAAGGACCGCCCAAGAGGACGTTTGACTGACATGTCATTTCATTTTGACATTCACAGTTCATTTTGTTCCGCGTCATGTTTAGGGGCGCGAAAATGTAAAATCAATGTCCCTACAATAACAGACTGGTGAGCATCTAGTAAATTATTCATTAAAAAATGTTGTGTAAGTGTACTGCAACAATGTAGCCGCGAACTTCACATACTTTTGAAAATACAGCGTTTAGTTGAGTTGTTTAGCACTCATTGTCACATGCTGCATTCACGCCACCACGTAATTACCGTAATCTTGAGATGACAACACGTGACGTTATATTCAGAGCTGTTCATGTCCTCGGACTGGGAATTAGGCGTTTCTGTGGCACCACTATCAATGCCTAAATGAATCTACAGCGGTCTGGTGGTACAGAGGCCACGTGGTACACGTGGGAGCTTTCAGAAAACTCCCAGCTTACAAACTAGGAGCTCTACGAGGACGTGAACACTTTTTACAAGCCATAATCTCGTAGTTAGAGTAATTACGATATGACGAGAACGCACCTACAGTTGTAAACATGACAGCATTCATCTTCCACAAGGGGGTTTGGCATCATGGCATTTGTTTCCAGGCGGACCATTAAAAAACGCAACACACACGTCTCCCAGACATCCTGCAGAATTCAACCAACAAGATTACGACTGAGTGAGTTCATGACAGTCTGGAGCGCAAGCTTCCTGTCGCATAATGACGTATGAGCTCAAACATTGAGAATCTGTGAAAAGTCAATCTTTCCGACTGAGATTGCACAAGTGAACGTAATCTTAATTTTTTTATATAGGTTGCAGCATCCAGGATAAGCACAAGTAATTAGCATTTTTAATGAACAAAACAACATACGTGTCTTCCCTCTTTGTTGTAAACACAAAGTCAGCTCACGTGTGGGTTTGCTCCCGCGCATACGCCATTATGCGACAGGAAGCTCGGGCTCCAGACTGTCGTGAGTGCGGTCAGGTCCGTTTGCCAAGGCTGTGGATTAGAGGTAAAAATGTTGTAAATAATGTTAGGTTTCTTGCACAGACTGATTATTTTGCTTCTTAATACCTCAATGTATCGTTAGGAGCCGTGGGTATTAATTTAGTTTTGTCTGCATGTTTTTTTGTTTTTTTTTTATCTCAAAGTGACGGCACCCATTGACTCGCATTTTATGAATCACCAAGGACCACGGTTTCAGATAAAGGTCTTCTTTACTGTTCTACTGAAAAAAAAGACACCTACATCTTTGATGGCTTGAGGGTGAGTGAATTAACAGCATATTTCATTTTTGGGTGAACTATCCCATTAAGTTTGCAGTTAATATTTTATTGTTTATATTTGTCAACATGTTAATTTTTACATTTTAAATAATTTTATGATCTCCAATTTGTTAAAGAAATGTGTACTCTTTTACACTGCAAATTAAACTGTACAAGAACCTGAATTTATATTTAGTACAATCATTAGTGTATTGTTTTGGCATTTTTATTGATTGTACAAATATACAAATGCACTTTTTGACTGAAAAGCTTCAACGTCATGCAGTTTATTTTTGGATGTTGAAACATGGTGCTTTTAATATTGTTTGGCATATTTATTCTCTGCTTTGAAAAAAACAAATCATCTGCTTTGCTATCCTTGCTTGAAATTCATTCAGTGGTATTGAAGTAAATTTTGTGGTGCACTGCTGCACAAAGCGGGACCTTTAAGAGGCGATGCACACTGCTGCGAGGCCTACAATGACAGCACTTTTTCCCCTGAGTAAACCAGGCTAATGTGGCTGAGCATATGAGTGTGCTTCTTGGCCAAAATGCCCATCTTGGCGAGGTATTAATGTACACAGCCACTTTGTCGAATGTAAACAGGCAAGACAAAAAGAATAATTGGGTTTGTGTCAAAATATGGGATCTGTGCGATAGGATTTGCAGTGTAAATGCAGCATAATAGACCTGCCAATGTCTAATATGTTGGTCATATTAATCAACAATATTTGCAATTAAAAGACAAAGCCACTTGTTGCTCTTAATTTATTTCTTTGTTCTTTATTGTAGTGTTTACAAGAATAATTAGTAGAACAATATTTACTTCATTGAGAAATACTTGAGCGCTACATGCCATTGGTTTAATTGAATTGCCAGAGGAGGTAATTTGACAACATATTACAATAAGGTTCTAAACAACAACATTAGTAAATGCAATAGCTAATATGAAATGGCAACAAACAATATTTTTTAAACATTTATTAATATTTTGAACGATCATGAACTAACAACGAACAATACAGTATTTAAATGAATTAACATTAACCTATAAATGTGCATTAACAAACTGAATCTTATTGTAAAGTGTTACTGTTAATATAACTTAATAACACTAATATAACTTTTTAAATAAAGCAGTGTGTTCAATAGCATACTATTTTTTTCTGTGGTTTTGACTATATACACAAAAGACTACTGACGATTTGGTATTGTGACAACCGTAGTTTGACCCTGTTAGCTTTTGAAAGGTTCCTGTTGACTGCAGCCGAGTAGAAGAGATCCAGTAATACAGAAACAGTGTTTCTCTGTGTATTTTTTAGTCTCAGTCTGTTGGGAGAGTGGAGATCTCAGCGGTCTGTTTCTCCTTTCCAGACATTGTTACTGTTCCTCTGCAGCTCTGAGTTGAACCTCCATCAAAGCGTGTCAGGCCACAGCATGCTTCACTCGCAGTCTATGTGTGTGTGTGTGAGAGAGAGAGAGAGAGAGAGAGAGAGAGAGAGAGAGAGAGAGAGAGAGAGAGAGAGAGAGAAACTTCTAGACTGCTAAACAGAGTCGAACTGGAACTCTGTGTTGCTCTGTTCCAATCGCAGTGAACTGTCTACGGAGGCAGCATTTTAAGGCATCACAGGTACGCTCTCCACACAAAGGTTGTTCCAGAAGGTAGAACTGAATTGTAGAGACATTCTACAGCATCAATTTTTGTGATATTGTCTATTTTTGGAAAAAACTTAGTATTTTAAAATTCTGGACGATAGAGATAAAGTGAAAATTATTTCCATGTTTTTGGCCGATATTAAAGTTCTATACTATTTAATCTATATAAATAAAGTACAAAATAAATCCCTAAAAACTAAACCACTCATTTTAAATGCACAACATGTAATGTACATCATGAAAAATGGATATTCATTTTGAAACTTTCTGCAGAAGTGTTATTTTATTTATATAGTGTTATGTATTTATTAGTATTGTGAGTTAGCTTTTTTCAGTTTTCATTTTAGTTTTTTATATGCTTTTGTCATAGTAGGTAATCACAGCGTGCTTATATACAGCCATATCGCATGTCTATGAGTGTGATATAGCGTTTATACAACTGTTCGACGGCACGAGTGTGTAAATAAATAAGAAAAATTACAGTGTGTCTTTAAAAACCCTCTTTTGTGAGGAACTACTTCCTTCCGCCTTGGATTCAATTCTCAAGTTGACAGTTTAACAGTTGAGCCCAAGCCTCCATTAGTAATTCTAAAACGTCACTTTAGAACTAGTAATGAAGGAATGTTGAGTTGCTTCATTGAAGCTTATTGTAATATGTAGAGTATTATGAGAGAGAGATCGAGTGAGCGAGTGTATTACCTGCATCTAGATAATATTCTTCAGGTCAATCGTCTCGTAAAATGTTTAAAGTAAAAACAACGTCCTTGTTTCCTTGTTTCAGTCCATTTCAATATAAAAGACTTTGCGACTGACTGACTCACTCATAAAGACAGTCTTTGCCGCCATCTAATGGCTTATTAATGTAACTTTCACTGAAGTCGAAATCACTAACAGACTCTTTCCCAATACCAAAACGTACGGCATGTTATTTATATAAAATATTATTTATTGAACAATAATATTTAAATTAACAACAATAGCCATTATAACAGTATAAGAAGTAAAATAGGAAATAAACACAAGCAAACAGTTCAGTCAAACGTACAAAAGCAGCGCTCTAGTTAGCACAGAATTTGATTTCAGTGTAAATATAAAGTTATGAAACTTAATATAGCCCTTAAGCCAAATCTATTAGCTCTGGAACAAGTAATATATTAATAAGACCAAAGATTGCCTGTTTGATATACCCAAAACGAATTATACCTCATGATTAAATACTATCTACATAAGAGCCAGCGGCAAATTCCCGAAGCACTGGCCGAGATTAAGCTGTTCTCTGTGGGTACACGAGCGCTGAACGGTCGCTGACAGCCTGGAGCTCGCATCTCCGAAAGCATCTAAACAAATTTTCAAATAGGCGCTATGTTTACAAATAAATCGCATATCTGAGGTCTAAACAACTATATTCCCACCTAAAAAACTCTTAAAACTACATTCCGTTACAAAATAACAGTAGTATCTATAAAAATATGGTGGGTTTGCTCATCTGCCATGACACTCGCTGTGAGAATGCTGACAGAGGAGTGATTCAAACGGTGAAACGGTTCCCGTGGTGATACTGGTAGAATATCGCATGGCTGGAAAGACCTCTCAGCCAATCAGATTCGTGAACCAGAAAGAACTGTTGTACAGTGTGTACAGAATTATTAGGCACGTTGAGTTTCTGATCATATTCTTTTTCCAGGCACATCTTACCAATTCCAAACCACATTAATCTTAATAACTACTATTCATTTTGTATTTAAACATTTATAAGTGATATATAATTGTTCATGAAGGCTGGAAATGAAAACGCCTTATATTCAGGTGTGCATAATTATTAAGCAGGTTTTCTTTTACAGATAAAATGAGCCAAAAAAATAGATTTAACTCAGACTGAAAAGTCTATATATAATATTTCAATTTAGATTTAGTTCAATTTTAGCTGTAAAAATTTAATTTAATTTCAGTAAAACTTCAACTTATTTTTAGTTAGTTGCCAAGGCAAGTTGCCAAGATTTTAATTAAATATTTATATTTTATTTTATTTCAGATTTATTTTAATTTACGAAAAATTTTCATTTTTAATACTGTAGTTTTAGTTACAACATTACTGTTCTAAAGTTTACTTTCAATGGTGTTATTAAATTATTAGTGTTATTAAAGGTTTTTTTAATCAAAATAACTTCCCCTCCATCTTGAAGCTCATCGTTTCTCTTCGCTGATGATGTGTTTACTGGTGTGGGGGCGGGACAACCTGTCACTCACATAAGATTGACCAATAGCAAAACACAACCATCCAATCTATTCCCAACAGACAAAATCAAGTCCCGCCCTACATTTGTTCTTGATTGAGAAGCTGTTTCACTTGGATATACATCACAATAGGGATAAAAAAGGACAGCCGACTTTAAAAAATCTTTAATATTAGCTGATAACAACCAATATATATCACGCCAATATATATGATGCGTGATATATATTGGTAGATATGGTACCAATATATATCACGCATCCCTAATCTATTTGATATTTACCCATCCCTGATACATCAAACCAAAATGAACTTTGCTTGGTCACTTTACATGTCAGCCAGATGTTCTGTTTCCGACTCATAGGCCCAGTCATGGCCCCAAAAAGTGACCAAGCAAAAGTGTGATACTAGGATATTATTTGTGCAAACCAACGGCTAAAGCAAGCCAAAGGCTAATGATTTGCAGTATGGAGACCAGAGGTTGTTTCTCGTTGTTGACCGACTCTGCAATTCTTACTGTTCTTATGATTCTCCTCACACACACGTTCTGCTATCTGCCGCTATTTTAGATTTAAATTAGAGCAGTAATGACCTTATATTCCCTCTGGCAGAGAGACAGACAGAGAGAGCGGGAGAGGCAGTGCCTGATCACAGTGTCACATTTGCATTGATAACGGTTCAGCAGGTTTAATAAAGAATTTAGCTTTGTTAATTCATTGGCAGTGGCATGAACACGGAAACGCAAGTGTGTGAGTGCATGCAAAAGTGATTTTTCTGAGTTGAATCGGGGTGTGCGTGCAATAACGTAAACAGTTTGCTCAATATACCTCATTTTTGCTTTCTCTGATGATGATGAAAATGAAATCATTATAAATATCATGTCCTCCTACGCATAGACATGTCACAATGCACCTAAGAGAGGGGCGGCTGATAGCATAAATGTAAGAAGGCTGTGAGAGCGAAATAAAATGTTTCCATTAGGCATGAAGTGGAGAACAAGCTGATCCTTTTTTCCACTCTCTTTCTATCTGTCTGCCTGCAGTACTGTTGCATTTCACACCCAGGTGTTTGAACATGGATTTCCAGCCTTGTGTTGGAAACTGGCCAGTTTAGCGTCCACGCTAGCACGTTCACAGGCACACATGCTTGGTCTGGCCAGCGGCCACACGGTCTTACCGCTGGGCTTCTTAATAGGTGCTGCCTTTAATTTTCAGCCAGCCCTTTTGTGGCTACGCTGATGCTAAAACATTCTGATCTGAACTACCCACAGTCTAACCATTTATTATACAGAAAACACAACAAAACTGCACCCATATCTATAGCCAAAGGCAGCTGTCATGCTAGCAGCTTTATTGTTGTTCACACTGCTAGCAGCTGCTAAGAGGAGCATTAGCCCTCGTACAGCCTGGTGTGTGTAGCTTTTAAACACTAGCCGGTGCTGTTAGGTAGGTATATCATGCTGGGAGGTAAAGTGTTCGGGTTGCTGAGTGACATATGTTTCAAGACAGAGCTGTCAAAGAATTTTAGCCTAGCTGTTTTTACCCTACAGTGTTTTAAATGATGGATCTGAGCTCTGTGATTTCATACTGGGGCCTTTTACAGTAAGCGAGCCAAACTTGAGCTCAATTAGCTTTGTTGGAGCTTTTAAGTGGATCAGTTTTATAAGAAACCCTGTAGGGATGTAAAATCACAAATTAAATGTCAATTCTTCCTTCTAGACAGAATTGAAGTTATATGAAGAACAAAATTAGATGTTTTGTTGGGGAGTGCATCTGCATAGAACATAATTTTTTTATTACTTATTTTAAATGATTTATCTGTGCACATCATTATTATTTTTTGAATTCATGTGCCTTGTAATCTTTAATCAAAATAACTTCCCCTCCGTCTTGCAGCTCATCTCTTCTCTGATGATGTGTTTACTGGCGAGAGGGCGGGATCAACCTGTCACTCACATCAGGTCGACCAATAGCAAACCACAACCATCCAACCATCCAATCAATTCCCACCGGACAAAATGAACCCCTATCCTAGATTTGTTCTTGTTCAAGAAGCCGTTTCACTCAATAGTATAATATATTATGTCACAATAGGGAAGAAAAGATTATTGCAACTTCTGTTTCATGCCGACTTTAAAAATTTGGGTGATTATTATTAAATATAAATACTAAAATAAGAAATATATTACAATAATACATTTGTACTGGGAAATTTAAAGAAAAAAACCTGAGAATTTAATACAAATAATTTAAATTAATTTAAATTCCTAACTGTAAAATTACAATACTAAGATTTACGTCTTAATTTCTTCATTTTCAAATTAGCATTTCATTTCATTTTAGAACACACATCTGAGACTAAGTTAATACTTGAATGACACATAACATCTCTATCCTGATATTCACATAACCTACAACCCGAATTCCAGAAATGTTGGGACGTTTTTTAAATTTGAATAAAATGAAAACTAAAAGACTTTCAAATCACATGAGCCAATATTTTATTCACAATAGAACACAGATAACATAACAAATGTTTAAACTGAGAAATTTTACAATTTTATGCACAAAATGAGCTCATTTCAAATTTGATGCTTGCTTCAGGTCTCAAAATAGTTGGGACGGGGCATGTTTACGTGGTGTAGCATCTCCTCTTCTTTTCAAAAAGTTTGAAGATGTCTGGGCATCGAGGTTTTGAGTTTCTGGAGTTTTGGTGTTGGAATTTGGTCCCATTCTTGCCTGATATAGGTTTCCAGCTGCTGAAGAGTTCGTGGTCGTCTTTGACATATTT